>JAANSP010000470.1:0-21231 GCA_036850745.1 Homidia socia | reverse complement strand
CCACATTGAATGTGCTTGAACAAACACGGTGGAAAATGGCCCAGTGCCATTTTGTAAATACGCGTCCACAGCTTTTTCATTCATCTCGCGTTCCGGAAGTAGACTCAACGGTTTGTTTATGAGAAAGGGTCCAACGTAATTTGTGACATGGTTTTGGAAATTTTTACCAACTGGCAAATTGCAGCGAACAGGAATCTAGACCGAACAAAATTTTTCGAATTAAAAAATTGCTTACAAATCATGGCTTTTTCTACCATTTTTTTTCACCTGAACCCTTTTCAAATCTTCCTCTGGACCTATTCCAGAAAGCATTAACAGTTTTGGGGTCTCAATAGTACCTGCGCTGAGGATAACCTCTTTTCTTGCTTTTACAACTTCAATTTTCCCAAATCTCTCATACTTTACTCCAATTGCTCTCTTTGTCCCCGGCTCAAAAATGATCTTTTCGAACAAAAAAGTGAATTATTTTTTTTCATTCGCCTAGTAAATCAATCCTCTTTTAAAGTTGGTGACTGACTGGATACTGCAAACCTGCATGACTCTCGCATATTTGACAACTTTTAGAGATTTCCCCAGATAGGGTTCCACAAAGGCCTTGTATGTTGTGATTCGTCTTCCATTAATATGGTTGTAAGTGTGTGTGTCAGCAATTTCTAGTTGATAACCGGCCAAGAAATTTGAATTATATTCTATAAGCTTAAAACTTACACTCGAAAATATTATATTTGGATGGCGCAAAATTACCCTTGTAATATGGTGCATTCATGTCTCCTTTCTGTACACCTGCCCATTCCAGAGAACTCAAATACTCTGCTACCATTGGAGTAATGCGTGGAGGTCGTACTGGGAGTTCACCGAAACGATTGTGATATTTTACTGAAAAAATTAACAAAGATTTTTAAACTTTTGAAATCCAAAATACTCTTCTAATAATCACGTTCAAGTAAAGCGTACTGTTAACTCGCTCGAGGCTTCACAGTCCATACAAAATCCCTCAGTGCGAAGAAAATAAGGCAGTATGTTTTTATATTTCCACCTATCGTCATTTACAGTGTCCGCCCAACGGTCGTAATCAAAGACATGCCCACGTATGTATATCATTCCGTTAATTATGGATCCCCCTCCCAGCCCAAGACCTGCGTTGAAATATGTCTCATTGTTGGGGCAGCCAAGAAAAGTATTATTTTGCGGTTCTGGTTTTGTAATGGTAGTCCACTTCAAGGTTCCCAAAAAGGCTTTGCTGCATTGCTGGCACATATGCCAGAGGATTGGGCTCGCCACCCCGTTCCAAAAGCAGAACGTTGAAATGCTTGGACAATCTGTTTGCCACTATGCAACCAGCGCTCCCAGCGCCCACTAAAACAGAACATTGAAATGCCTCATGTACAAAATGTCAGTACGGTCAAATTAATTGACACTATGGTTAAGCGGGCCTCACCGACAATAAAATCGTAGTCAAAATTTGTTCCATCTTCCACTCCAACTTTCCTTTCTTTTCCCAGCTTGTTTAATTCAGAACTTTTATCCGCATAAAAGAAAAGGGAGAGGAGAAGCGGCACCACATTCACAACGCCAAATAAAACTGGGGCAAACAAACCAATTGAGTTGGCAAGACCGAGACCAGTTGCCAGTCTTAAAATCACAGAATCCATTTTTTAAATCAGGTTTTTTGAGCACTTCTGTCTACTCTTATTACTAATGCAGTGCCTTGCCATTCTGCATCCACTCGAATTTCTGGACGATAAAAATGCCCAACATTGAAACCACAGGTAAGCAACTGACAATGAGTCATTAGGTACTCATAGTATGCACTTTGCATTTTAAGCCGTTTATTTATTTGCTAGTGACCATAATCATGCTACGTTTTTCGTCAGTTTCTTATAGCTTGTTTTATGACTTGGTAAATAAGGCAAATGTGAATGAGCATTGTACAGCCAATAATTGGTTAAAGTGGCAAATTAAGAGATGATATCAGGAATGGTCTCTACAACACATTAGTCACTTTATAACATACAAAGTTTTTCATTTAATTGAGTTGAATGGTTTGTCTTACAAATTAAACTTGCTCATGTGCCGCCGCATATTGTTTCTTACATTAAACTTATCAAGATATCTAGACAATGATGATGATGATGATGATGAAGAAGAAGAAGAAGGATGGATGTTCATCCGGAATAAAGGCACTCAGCTCAGCAAGCGTAAAGTGTGAATTCCTTCCCCATTTTGTTTCCTATTTTTTGATTGACTATCTGTAGTATTTTGGTTGATTAATTTACTTTAAAAATAATTATGGCAAACTTAACGTATCTTTAATAGTAAATAACATTTGGTTGAATTTTGCTGCATGCATTGGCAAGTTCCCCAACCTATAACTCATAGGCAAGATGTAACTATAAAAATGGGATTTCTTACCAGTAAAGAGAATAAACAAAGATGAGTTTACATTGCCAATTGGATGAACAACAACAATGGAATTTTGCAAGCAAGGTCGCCACAACTGATTGAATGCAAGTCTACCTTGTAAACTAGCAATACATTTTGATCAATTATTGAGAAAAAAAGGAAATTTGCGTAGGAATTTCTTGCTTCGTTTTCGAGTCAGTTTGCCTGTCAGAACAATTGTCAATGAACAATATTTCCCCTGTGTTAAATTGAATTACATTTGTACAGAAAATGTTATGAAGATGTACATTGTAGAAAACTGAGTAAGACAGGATACAATTCGTTTTACAATATAAACATTTTTAATTAATTGAATTATATAAAGTAGCATGAAATGCAATCCAAGTGAGTGTGACCGCTCTGACACTGATTTGTGATTAGATAAAAAGGTGCTACTTTTTGTTAGCTGGGGCAAGTTGAGAACAAAAGATAGAAACTATTTATACCTCATCAATGCAAGCATAAAATGATTTGATTTTAGCTATTGAATCTACTACTCTAATTATAATGCATATTACTTGATTTAGAAATTTAGAATGAAATTGTACACTGTGCGCAATGCGCATGTGGTTCAGAAAAAGCAGATTTTTTTACGAGAGACAGATGAAAAAAAGGTAAAGTTTTAGTGTCTAAACCAATTGTTAACAAGCCGTTATTTAAAAAAAAGTAGATGCAGTAAATACAAACAAATTATAGATACAATTTAATTTATTTTAAAATGAAATTCAATAATAATGAGAAATACGTGGAAAATTAAACCTTTTAAAATAAAATACGCAGGAAATATTAACTAAGCTTATTAAGATAAGTTTTTGTGATTACTAAGTCAATAGGCTCCTTAAAGGTCATTCTGGTTAATTTACTCAAAAGCCCAAAGTGCTACATAGTTTTATTTAAACTTAAAATATAACACAACAGACATCGAGACATCTAAATGTGCATGTCTTTGCACAAAGTGTGAACAGCATGATGGAAAAAATGACTTTATAAAACACTGTTTCTGCTACGTCTCATTTCAGAAATATTTCAAACGACAGTAGTGCAAGACTTTAAATATTCAGTGATACGAATTCTGTAGAAATGGGTTTAGTTAAAGCAAATAAAATATTAGCATAAAAATTAATCAAACTACTCATAAAATGTGGAATGTGGTTTGCTACTACTGAAACAAGTAACCAGAAAAATGACAAATATAATATTAATAATAAATTGTAAAATTGGAATCATGCATGATTTATCCTACTTCCAACACGTACACATCAACTAGATAAATGCTTCGCATAGAATCCCATGCTCAGCAAATACCTTTTTTATTGCATTCCTATCCAGTAAAATCAGAATCTGTACATTTAGACAGCGTTGGCATAAAACAGACTTCATTCAATAATAGGTTGCTTCATCATCTTCATCATCCATTGGCACTGCTGTTTCGTCCTCATTAGAAATTAGAATGGGAATTGGAATGGGTTGTGGTGACACTAATTCTTCAATCCAACCCGGTTCTTCTCGAGTTAATTTGGGCATGGGTGGGTCTGGGTTTGCCCGTCTCTTGCGACCAAATGTAGATCGACTAGGAAAAATACGCCAGGTTTATTTAGAATTTTAAGCATTTTTAATGATCGGATATAGTCTAGTCACTCACTGCTCTTTGATTCGGTGCTGAGCATGTTCGGAACGAGTTGCAAAGATTAGTCCACAGTTGTTACAACCGATTTCAAAACGTTTGTTAAAAAGGCCATGCACACTCCCCTTATGTTTGCGCAGTTGGGTTAAGGTTGGAAACCAGGACTCACAGTGATCGCACGCAAATACTTTCCCAGGCCCGCGGGAGCGAGCAATTCGAGCCTTGTGTTGGTTGGACGCTCGGGCTTGGACCTTACCTCGTGAAAATCGACCTTTAGCTTTTGGACGAGTGACGCCATTCCTTTTCAAGATTGAAGATCCCTTCTTTCTTCCAACTAATTTGGAGCCACTGCAATTGACATTAAATATTAAAATAAACATTTGCAACAAAGGAGAAGATATTTTTTGAAGTATCAAACTTACTGAACCACACCACAAGCAGGTTTTTGCTCTTCAACGTCCTCTTCAAAGTCCTCTTCAACGTCCTCTTCAAAGTCCTCTTCAACGTCCTCTTCAAAGTCCTCTTTAACGTCCTCTTCATAGTCCTCTTCAACGTCCTCTTCAAAGTCCTCTTCAACGTCCTCTTCAAAGTCCTCTTCAACGTCCTCCTCAACGTCCTCTTCAAAGTCCTCTTCAACGTCCTCCTTAACGTCCTCATTAACGTCCTCCTTAAATTCCTCCTTAACGTCCTCATTAACGTCCTCCTTAAATTCCTCCTTAAATTCCTCCTTAACGTCCTCCTTAAATTCCTGCTTAACGTCCTCCTTAACGTCCTCTTTAACGCCCCCTTCAAAGTCTACATCAACGTCCCCTTCAAAGTCCACATCAACGTCCCCTTCGACGTCGACTTCAAAGTCCCCTTCAACGTCAACTTCAAAGTCCTCTTCAGCGTCTCCTTCAACGTCCACTTCAACGTCGTCTTCAATGTCCTCTTCACTGTCATCTTCAACTTCCCCTTCAACGTCCACTTCAAAGTCATCTTCAACGTCCACTTTAACTACTTGTGCCTCCTTACGCTTTCGAGACTCCACACTTATCTCTTCCAAGATCATAATTTCGTCATCATCCCAAACATCGTACGAACTCTCTTGTGTCAACGAACTGGCTCCAACATCAACAGAGGCACTGTTTGAGCCCCGAGGGCTGAAATGATCAAAACCCGTATTTTGTTAAATATCATAAACTCAAGTAATTATACTAAATAAAATAAAATTACAGTTAAGTTTATTTACTGTGCAGTTTTTCGGTGCGCATATAAACTCTCATAAGTAGGAAACTGATTTCCACAAACAGAGCATCCAACATATCCCTCCTCAACAGGGGCATGGTGTGTGGCCCTTTGATGACGCTTTAGCATACAGTGGTGAAGGAATCGCTGCATGCACGTAGCGCATTTAAATTTTGGTTCTGCAGTGAATGAGCGAATGTGATTTCTAAGACCGGCAAGAGTTTTGTACGTTCTTGCACAATTGCAGTAGAAAACATCACTGCGTCTTTCAATGTCTTCAGCATGTTCCTCTCTTGGAATGTTCTGATTGTCTGGAATGGATGAAGTTGATGGTATATTTGGTTTGACATTGTTATCTTCTGCTGCAACTGGGGGTGCAGGAGACTGGTTCCTGGTGTTGGTTGTAGTTTCCACCGACAAACTCATTGCAGCTTGTGCTGATGACGCTGAAATGTTCATCTGTTTCTCATGCAAACAACTCGTCAGGTTTTGGATAGCGATATCCCTCCTGTGTACCTCTGCCTTAAGCTCTGTTTGTTTCTCAACCAAAGCGTCAATCTTATCCTTTTCTTCAATTCGTTTTTTCTTTTTTGTTGGAGCAGTTGCTGACAACCTGGCATCATTCAGTGATACAGTCACCTTCTTCAAATTCTGCTCCACAACAATCCGTGCTTTTTCCTCTTTTTCAAGCATTTTTTCCATCTCTTCCACGCTCAAATTTCTCTGCATCAAATTCTGCATCCCCTCAAATTGTTCCATGAGCTCGTCTGCCCTTATTTTTTGCTGATGTGCACAATCCTGAGTTGCGGCCAGTTCTTCATCCTGAATAGCTTTTGCTAGCTTGACCTCCACCAGCTCCTGGTTCAGCTTCCTTACATCCTTTAAAATGCTTGTCGCTTCGATAACCAAGCCATTACGTTTATCCCCACAAGTATTTACCTGAGACGATGTTGATGGTGAAGATAGTTGAACCGTGATGGATGGGCTACCAGAAGATTTACTGTTACGTCCTTCACCACCCCCAGCATCATCACGGCCATGCTTTTGGTTTGCCTTGCGTGGCTTCATGATGATAATCTGCTATCCTTTAAAAATCCACTCAAAAGAACCACAATAATATTAATTTAAATTTAGATTTCTTTCCAATGTGAAGAATATAAGCATGTAGATAAGCGCAAGAGATAAGCGCAAGCAGAGATGAGTAAGAAAAAACAAAATCGCTGGTGCTAGTGTAGACAGAGTAGTTTGTCGAACGTGGAATGGAATGTCTGGTATTAATAAATAAGTATGCCTAATTCCAAAAAGTCGAAAGAAGCCAATCAATCGCCATTATACAGCAGCACTGTCAAGTGGAGAAACCATAATATTATGCAAATGCCAAACGCTTTCAACTCTCATCTTACTCTTTTGCTATGATTATGCCGTTGAGATCGTTGTTGGCGTTGCTGTGGAATATTTCAACATGTCTGCATTTTCTAGCATTTCTATATCATTCAAACCCCAACCAAAATAAGTCTCTCAATACTTACAAATGAACAATGGTTACCGGAACACTAAAAGGAATTAATGCAGGTTATTTCCTGTCGTGAAAGAAAGTTAAAGATTAAACATATTTGAAAGAGAGACATGCGAAAAAACAACAAAATTGCAGTTAGGCAACAAGTCGTTGGAAAAATATAGAGAGACAGGTAGAGGGTGTGAAAAGTCTAATTGAATATAATGCTAATATGATAATTTTGATAATGATGGATGGGCGACGGCGTGCACATAAAAAGCGTGACAAAATGGTGGGATTTTATCTAATTATTATGCATTCACATATAAAAATCTTGTAAAGATTAGGTGCATACAAAATAATCATACAGCATACCCCTTTTTTTAAAAAAAAAATCAAAAATATTACCTCCACACGCCGTTACTTCCTTCCTCCTCTTCCTCTCAACAACAGACAAACTTTCAGTAGTCACTGATTAAGACTCTGGTGATATTTTAAAGATATTAATAATAAGGTGATATTTATTTTAATTTTAAGTTGAATATTAATCCAGTCAACTACCACTCTACCCAAAGCTTCTCCTGGTCTGATTATGGTGGCAATGGAATGTGCTATTAGAAGAAGACAACCCGAATTCGCCAATGCATTTTGCCTGCACTTACTTTACATTACACTCCAAGTCGTAATAATTTGTGAGTCACAAATTAAGACAACAACAGAAAGAAACTCTATCTATGCTTGGCTCTGCAACTCTCCCTCTAGCTTATCTGTAAGAATAAGAATGCTTTCATTCAATTTAAGTTGGCGAAAAAAACGAGCAGGCTTCTCTTTAGAATGAACGGCCCGGCCGGTGGACTATGGACTTCTTTGTGCCCGTTGTGGAATGTCATGCTCTTATGACATGATGCGCTGCTATTGTAATATTTAAATGTAGCATTTTCAGTATGTCGAATAACTGCGTACCTAAGTAAACCATTTTACATACATCTATGCATTCACAATCATAAATGTGCTACATAATACACATACCTCGGTTGACGACAAACAAATATAACAATTAGAGCTTTTACTGATTTTGTCCCTTGACCTTCCAAACTCCAGCTCCCCTTGACACAGGGTCTACCATTATGCCAAGCTTAAATAAATCATTGGGTGCAGTCATATGAGTCATACACCAACTTAAAGTCCGAAGAGATTCCCCCATGGAGTAAACAAATTATAGCGACACAGTACAGGAATAGGAAATCCTGTTGAGTGGAAGTGAGAAAACTTGTGGTTTAAGTACCAAATCAATGTAGCGATTTCCAAATTTTTAAATTTTTAAATGCTTTTCTAGAACTTTTATTTATATGTTTAAAAGCATCTGTCATTACTTTTAAGTCTCCGGTATTTTTCCCCTGCATATGCTGCAGTGGTTTACTGTCTAAAATATTTCCACAAAAACAAATTCTCTCAATGGATTCATCCGGTCTGTAAAAAAAGACCTGTAAAGTTGCATGAATGATTTCCTTTTTTGACTTATTAAAATATGATTACACTTTTATGTAAATTCACCGTAACAATTCTCTAAGGTTTGTTATGATAATTGTTTTACAATAATTATTCCAAAGGTCCAAGCCTAGCCTATAGAGGTTGTTAAAAATATTTCTGAATGGAGAATAGGAACATTCATCCTATCCGTTTCTTAAAATTAAAATACATTGAAAAAAATGGTTTTCCTTTTTGTAAATACGAATAGTAAAATAGACATGATTCTCCTTCCATTCAGCGTCAGTCAATTCATTGTTAACAGTAGCTTGTTAATATATAGCTAGCTGCTAGCTCCTTTTTACGATTTAAAATGACTCTACATACAAAGACAACTGGTGTAGACGTTGGCAAGTAAATACCTACTTCAAAAAAGGGGTAAGCCAAGCCATGCCTCAGCAGCTTGGGATTATTGATGGAGACCAATTTGGTTTATTCATATTGAATTGGGAAAGGGATATCGTGTATATAGTATTTATACATGTAGCAAGTTTGAAGAAAATAATTCAGTCTTCGTCCAGTTTTGTGCACAACATTCGTTCTAGGGATTTCTCTGTTCGGTTTTACTAATTTCTGAGTTTGATTAACGCGTTACTTGCGTTGCGTTTACCGTTTACCGCGTAACTCAGGCTGGAAATCTGTGTAACGCGTAGCGGTAACGCATCATAACGAAAGTAGTACGATTACTACGATACACAACCGACTAATTTCAATAAAAATCCGAAAAGCCAACTCATTATGTCCACCTGTCTAGTTAACTAAATAGTTTGATGTCAATTATTGGTTAAATTGTTTCAAGTTGGAACTTCCAACAGTAAAGTGTAAACGATGATTGGCCGTATTGTTTAATGAACCTAGCAAGCTAACAGCATAGCAAAGTGGCTCAGCAACCTGAGATTCAAGATTAAATCGTTCCAGCTGCTAAATATTTAGATTTATTCGGCTTTTGTGTAAATATACAAGTAGCTATTGCAAAGTGCGTAATTAATGATCAATAAACGGTTCATGAAATATAAATTTTATGATGCGATGCGTAATCCTTTGCAGACAATTTTTAAATTTCTGAATCCTTTTCCTTTCTCTGGTCGACAAAAACTGACACGAATTGAGGTTTACTGTTTAAAAAATTCAGCATTTTATTCTGAAGATGATGATTTGTTCATCTCTGAAAAGTATTAATAATACAGCCTTTGTTAATATGAAAGGCCAAAGTGTAAGGAGGACTAGCAAAGAGCTTGTGTTTTTCCATACGCGTGACGGCATAGAGTTGTTTTGACTTGATTGAAACATTGATATTGACCAAAATTCCTTTGTTCACTCTTTACTAAAATGATACATAATGATTTCTCCCTTTGACCCACAATCCTTCAAACAATTGGGGCGGTAAATTGTGCGACTTATATCTGTGTTCTGCGTGGTTCTACTGATATCGCTGTGGATTGACGCTTCTTTCTTCGAGCGTTTCTCTGTATCAAGTGATCAGATTTTGACTCCTTTTTTCTCGCTGACAAATGAATTTGGACTTTTGGACAACGAAAAAAATGTTAGTGGACAAAAAGAGTTGTCGCTGAATGATACAATTATTTACGACAGAGCATGTCAAATTATACAAAATAAATGATGGATGAATAAGGGCTTTTAGTTTTAAAACAATTATTTAGTGAAGGCCTTTTCCAGCAATTTAAGATTTTCAATCATGTCGTTTAAAGTTAAAGTGAATCAATATTACTTCCCGTGAAAGTAAACTATTTTGTGACATGCTCAATTATTTTCCATCTTACATTTTTTCCAGCCGTTTTTTGCGTTCAGTGCATTCATAAGCAAGCAACAAAAAATAATTTCCCCACTTTCACGAAACTGTTTAAGTAGTACATACGACGTTTATTATGTGAACTACTCAACTTAAAAAATGAAAAAGTTACAGAATTAATTTGGTAGCATAATTGACACGTACATGGATGCTAAGATCTAAGTTTTCTTTTGTCAAAAATATCATTTTATTTTCACAAAGAATATTCCTGAGTAAATCTGTAATATTTCAACTTGATTAAGATTAATTGTTAGCCGAATTGGAGATATCATATTTACATGCATACAAGGAATTAATTATTAATTACAATCCTCCCTCATGTGTTTCATCCTACAAGAGTAGGCCGAGTAGGAGCGAAAATTTCACGACACATTTTTTAAATCATAAAAGACATTTTTATTTGAGAATATTCAACGATGCAAAGTACTAAGAGCATCAAGCAACAGGATCAACTGTAATTAATTACTTATTATAATATGAGTCAATGACAAAATCAGAACCTCGTTCTGCAACCATCATCACTACTGCGTATGAGTTGGTTGAAGGTGGAAATGGCATAGCTGATCCATCAATAACTCTGAGCCCTGAGGTCCCGAAAACTCTCAGCTCAGCGTCAACAACAGCGCCAAGTGCAGCTGTTCCTGCAAAGTGGTGCATTGGAAAGGTAACATGTCGAATGAAACAATGCCAGTACTCCTTGGACCTGTGCCGTAAATGTTTGCAAGATGGAAACGGAATGGGAGACAGTCTCGCGCCCAATCGTTTGTAAACTGGTGCATTTTCTGCGATAAACACTGCTCGTTGTATTCCTTCAACAGTGACTTCCGCGTCAATATTTTGGGGATCCGAGTAAGCTCTGAGGTCGATCACGGGTTGATCCAGGAAGTTGTTGGATCTAAGTCTAATGGTCCCGCGGGATTTTGGTCTTGCATAATTGACGTTAAACTGAAATGCATCATTTCCCTTGATGGGATCCAGAAATTCTCGCAACAATTCTGTTTTCACGTTATAGTGTCGATTCAAAACTTCATCCATATTTTGACCTACACCACTGGCTTGCATGTGCACCTGGGTGTCCGGCCACCTACTTTCTCCAGAACTTCGAGCATTGCTTGAAATCCACATTGAATGTGCATGAGTAAACATGTTTGAAAATAGTCCAGTGCCATTTTGTAGATACGTATCCACTGCTTGTTCATTCATTTCACGTTCTGGAAGCAGACTCAACGGTTTGTCGATAAGAAATGGACCGACAAAGGTTGTAATGTGGTTCTGAAAATTTTTGCCAACAGGCAGATCACAGCGAACGGGAATCTACAAAGCAAAAAATACACTGCTAAAAATGAAATTAAAATTACAATAACATTTCATACAAGCAGCGCATTACTTGAACTCTTTTTAAATCCTCCTTTGGACCTATTCCGGAAAGCATTAACAATTTTGGCGTCTCAATGGCACCTGCGCTAAGGATCACCTCTTTACTTGCTTTCGCTACTTCAATTTTCCCAAACCTTTCATATCTTACTCCAATCGCTCTCTTTGTTCCTGGCTCAAAAATAATCTGCAAGGACAGAGTTTAATTTTCATTACAACGAAAGCATGTATTCAAAAACTCAAAACGTAACTTGCTATGCAACACATACCTCCATGGCTCGTGCATATTTGACAACTTTTAGAGATTTTCCCAGATAGGGTTCCACAAAGGCCTTGTATGTTGTGATTCGTCTTCCATTAATATGGTTGTAAGTATGCGTGTCAGCAATTTCTAGTTTTAACAATCAGCAAAGTCAACTGGTGAATATTTCTTTTAGAAAATGGAAGCAGCTAGGCCCTGATCATATTTGAATAACACGAAACAATAGTATCCAGACAGTACTTACCCCTGTAATATGGTGCATTCATGTCTCCTTTCTGTACACCTGCCCATTCCAGAGCACTCAAATACTCTGCTACCATTGGAGTCATGCGCGGAGGTCGTACTGGAAGCTCACCATAACGATTGTGATATTTTGCTGAAAAAAGTAACCGTTATCATTTTTAAACTATTTAAATTCACAACTATTCTCCTAATCATATTCAAGATAAACAAAGCGTACGGTTAACTGTGGGTAACACTTCGCTCGAGGCTTCACAGTCCATACAAAATCCCTCAGTGCGAAGAAAGTAAGGCAGAATGTTTTCATACTTCCACCTGTCGTCGTTTGCAGAGTCCGCCCAACGGTCGTAATCATAGACATGTCCACGTATGAATACCATTCCGTTAATTATGGATCCCCCTCCCAGTCCAAGACCTGAGTTGATATTTGTTTCATTGTTGGGACAGCCAAGGCAGGAATTATTTTGAGGCACGGTTCTGTAATAGTAATCCACCTCACGGTTACCCAACATGTTTTGTTGCAAGAAGGGAACATATGCCAGAGGATTGGGCTCGCCACCCCGTTCCAAAAGCAGAACGTTGAAATGCTTGGATAATCTGTTTGCCACGATGCAACCAGCGCTGCCAGCGCCCACTAAAACAGAACATTGAAACCTCATTATCATTATATTTATTTTGCCCCGAGCAACGAAAGGTGCTTTTCACAATTGCAATTACATGCGGGTTCTCAGAAGAGGTCTATACCTCTGAGGTCTCTGCAGACTTCTGACAGAAGTCGCGTCGTTACTTTTTAGTGAGTGAGGAGAGAAACAATTTCATATTTTTTCTTTGATTCCACATTTTGACATTCCACTGCAATATGTTTGATTGAGAGAACTCTAACGATTTTACTCACCAACAATAAAATCGTAGTCAAAATTTGTTCCATCTTCCACTCCAAATTTCCTTTCTTTGCCCAGCTTTTTCAATTCCGAACTCTTATCGGCATAAAAGAAAAGGGATGAACTCTAACGATTATACTCACCAACAATAAAATCGTAGTCAAAATTTGTTCCATCTTCCACTCCAAATTTCCTTTCTTTGCCCAGCTTTTTCAATTCCGAACTCTTATCGGCATAAAAGAAAAGGGATATGAGAAGTGGCACCACATTCACAACGCCAAATAAAATTGGGGCAAACCAACCAATTGAGTTGGCAAAGCCGAGACCAGTTGCCAGTCTTATGATTACAGAATCCATTTCAAGTATTTAAAAAAATCAAATCCTGGGTATTATTCAAATTGAATGACTTTTTTCCATACTATCCATGTGCTTCCACGAATTTCAAATTGAAACGGGATCAAAATAAAGAAATTTTCACAATGATGTCAAAACCAAGCGAAGGATGAATCAAGTGGAAAGGTCATTATAGAAAATCTTGTGCAGTGTCCAAATTTCTGTGCATAGTGCATTGCCGTCGTGTCAGACCACTGGTACATTATTACCTTATTCTTTTCTGATTTCCACAATACTGCTGCAGTTTCTTGGCGGAAAGACCAACAACAATAGGATGTCGAGCCCATTTGGAGCGGCAATCTAGATTCTAGATTTTTGTAAATTTAAAAGGCAAAATAATAGCTTATTAAATATAGCCAATCCTACGATTAAAATATTCTGTGTTTCTTATTCATAAATTTTACTCAATGGGTTTTGTTAATTTTGGCAGATCTGAAATTAAGCCAATAATAGTAATAAATACACCTATGCCTAATTCATTAATTCATGGTATCCACTCTGAAGGTTACGCATCATGGTACCGATTACCGATGATCAATGTCCAAAGATAAGTATCCGGCTGATATAAATCACACACATAGCTGAATTGCGCCATTTTATTAAAAATAAAATCTTTTGAACGATCGCTAACGGATCGCGCAGAGCAATTTGCATTTATTGGTGATTCTGAGGTAACGTTATACCATTTTTTGAAGGTAATCGTCAATGTGCTAGTCTTGGGCGGTAAGATTCCGAGGTTTTCGATCGCAAAATGGCATTCCTGCTTTGAGTCTGAATACAGGAGACAAAATACAGAATAGCACAGCATACACTAATTAGCCCCTAGCCAGTGTACAGTCAAAGGCTGGGAACTTTAGAACCAGCCATTGCGCCCCTATTAATGTCAAAATTAAAAATCATTATTGTAATATAGCATGCGTATCTCCTACTACTAATCGCTCATCTTATGCCAAACCCCAAGTGAAAATTAATATTATATGATTTGTAGTCATCTTGAGGATGCTGAATAGCTGAAAAAATAGATCTTATCTGCTCAGCTCATTTTGTTTGATGTATCAATGTACAGTATGCATTTCTTTATAATTTTACATGGATATGCAAAGAATCAAGTGAATGATTAACTTGAACTTATCGTCAGAACAGCAGTCAAGATTACATAAAACAATATAGCTGTGACTGCAGTGGTACGCCTTAACGAATTGCTATAGAATTAGCGATATAAATTGTAATGCAATCCCATCAAAATAATATATACATAGTTTTATGCACATGGCAATTAGCATAACAAATGTGTGCAATGTGCAATAAACAAACAAAGAAAAACCCATTCATTTCCGCCAGTAAAAAAACTTTACATGCTAGATAAGTTTTTTATGCATGTCATCGTAAATTACATTACTAGTTTAAAGCATTGTTACAAGTTTCAAGTTAGCTACAACTCTTTTAGCAAATTAACATGAAAAACTAAGGAACCCATAAATGAGTCATTGATAAGTCGACAATTATGTGCGTAAACGGAATAATCGAAATGTACAAAAGTAGCAAAGGTCAAATTACACAAAAATATAACATACAAAATCTAAATAGCGTCTGAAATGTTTCTAGATTGCGTCTAAACAACCTCAAGATAACCTATATGCCATACATATCCTATAAATAAAGTACAACTAGATAATGCATGGTGTTCTTAAAATTGTATCCGTTTAAGCGGTCGCCGTTTTAAACGAAAAAATTGAACCCAAATACTAATTATTATGATCCATTTAATTATTTATTTTTTACTTTTACAATCTTTATACGAAGGAATCCAATTTAGATAATAAAACTTATTATTATCCACATAATAGTTAATAAATAGCAATAGTAATTAACGGGAGCTTGCGTAACGTCATCATATCATGTGACATTATATAATGCACAAAATGCATAACGTTGAGCATGATGAATTGCATTGCAAATTGCAATGCGACAAATCTGTGCGCTAGCTTGCCTGCTTGCTGCACTCGCTCCCGGTCCCGAGTCCCGAGAGAAATTACCTGCGGACTTTGTCAACAAGAAGAAGCCCAAGAAAGATAATCTCTAAATACCTATCGACATAATTCATATCGTTTCATGGTGCAAATTCTACAGGAATTATCAATTGGAGAAATCAGAAATGATTTTTATTGCAGTAAAAGTGAACTATTTCCAGTGGTAATTATTAATATTTTAATATTTAATATTTTTATCGAATAATTACAGAAAATTTTTTGGTTCTGGTTTACATACAAAATTAACAGGAATCAAAGTTCAAGCGGCAACAAATCATAGTTTTGTATGAAAAACTGATAAGGTGGTTGGGTTGACCAATGCATGCGTTGCGTAGGTAGATACAACGACGCCGGACAAGGAGTAGGTAATAGTTGTCGAGGATGCCCCACAGGACAGGAAAGTACATTTTTTTGAGCAAAATTGCGTGAAGAGTAGAAGTAGTAGTAGTAAGGAAAGGTATGCAGGAAAATTCTGTATGGGAGGTCTGTTTCCTACTCTATGAAACTTGACCAGTGTTCCCGGGCGCGTATAAAACTGACTTTATGAACACTGGCAAGAGATAATGTGTTATATGAGAGCTATCAACGTATTATATTGTTGTAGCTGCTACCACCATTCTTGCCAGAGTCCGCTTTGTCAGCAGCAGAGCAATAATATAAAAAAGTGTGTATTTAATCATTTGATTAATACTTGATGTTATCATTAGATTTGTGTTTTCCCATATAGTCACCTTTCCAAAAAATAGTTTTGTAAAGTGATGCTTGTTCCCAGTGTGGTGAATTATGTGCTGGTATGGAGTGGAATCCAACTTCACTGACCCCAGCAGCAGCACATCATCATCTTCCAGGCAGCCTCACAATTCCTCAACATCAAATTCATCCTCATCATCAACAACATGCGGTGACGAAGTCCCAAGTTATCACAATGTCATCATCATCAGCCTTATCCTCCAGCGGAGGAGTCACTAGGGGTGGCGGTGTCACCGGGAGTGGGGGATTGGAACTGGCTGATGACGCCGACGACAGGAGGCCAAGCACCCCGAGAAATTCCTCTCCTGCCATACTAGCGTCTGATTTTGGGGATGACAGTTTGGTGGACGAGAATCACGACGATCTTTTGGTGTTTGGGTACGGGTGCAAAATCTTTAGGGATGACGAGCGGGCACAGTGGATAGAGAAGCAGAAGCACTTGATTCCGTGGATGGGCCATGCTGAGCTTTTGATAGATCGCTACGACTGTCGAGGGGCACTAATGGACATTTCCAGATTTGAGACTGGCTCGCGTTACGATAGCACTCTGGATGAAAACGAGGGGGTGGTGGACCTTAATAGTTCTTACGAGCAGGAGCAGTTGCTCGAACAGGAGTTGGATGAGGAGAGATACAAGGAGCTCAATGAGGACGTTGACTATGACGAAGCAGCCTTTGACAAAGGTAATTATAATTAGCATTAATTTATTTTTACAAGGTCCAATTTATATCAACGTTTGGTGTTTGGAAAAGTTAAACAAGTTGGAAATATTACGTTTATATTGGTTTAAACTCAGCCGGGGACTACAAGAGATTGCAGTCAGTAATGAACGGAATGCTGGCAGAAACTCAGGAAAGATCACATGACGACACAAGAAATTACGCAGCCTTCCAATACAACTATGATGAGCAAAGTCACGACATTTGCATAGGTCCTGAACCAAAAAGACTTCATGAAGAAGACGCACCTTACGTGAAGCCTGTGGGGCTTTATATTCCTGAAGAAATAACACTGGTACCTTTTGCAAGCAAATACTTTTTTAACCATATTGTTATCGAAAATATAACCTTCCTTTGGAATACTACTCATTACTGTTTAACTATTAAATGCACTTTTTTGTCTGTTTTCTTTTACAGCCAACAACAATGAAAATTCACGCAATTATTGAAAAGACTGCCAAATTTATTGCAAGTCAGGGGAATCAGATGGAAATCATTCTGAAAACAAAGCAGTCCTCCAATCCCCTTTTTGACTTTCTCAATTTTTTTGACTTTCTCAATCACGGCGGTGTTCTGAACGCGTACTACAAGTTTTTAGTGCACGCCATTCGATCTGGTATTTACCGTCCTCCCACCGAGCAAGATGATGATGCTTCCGCACAAGGAGCAAGTCAAGGTCTTTCATCAGAGTACAGCGGCAGTGAGGAAGATTCAGAGCATACGTACTTGCACCCAAGTTTATTTCGAACGTCAAATATCAGTACATCAGCATTGTCATCTGTTGATTACACTGCCGCAGCATCTTCTCGGCACAACGCATACTCCATGCTTGTCTCAAAAATTAAAGGAACTGATTCACCGGATCCCGTGTCTCAGCAATCTGCTCCCTCCACCACCACCACCACCTACCCCTCTGAATATCCTCTTCATCAAACTAGTGGCCCAAATACGTACCCAATGTTCGGGTACAAGTTGTCTAGTCAACAGCTCCCATTTTCAACAACGGCCAAACCCCAGAAAAAGCTACCCTCAACACCAGACCAACTTATAATCGAAAAGATGGCAAGTTACGTGATAAAAAACGGTTCAAACTTTGAAGTACTTGCTAAAAACAAGAGCGACCCTCGATTTGGCTTTCTAAATCCGTCGCATGAGTACCACTGGTACTATTTAAATTGCAAGGAGAGGTTTAAAGCGGAATGTACTGCAGTTGTGGCAAGTAGTGAGTTTGTTAATTATACAAATAGTAGTAGCAGTGGCAGTAGTAACAATCCGACCCCGAACAGTAGCCAAAACAACAGTCCAGTGAAAGCAAATTCAGCTGCAGGCAATGCGGCTAGTTCAACGATAAAAAAGAGTGCAGTGGCGGCCGAGTTGGCGGAACTGAGAAGGAAAAATATTGCATTGCTAGGAAAAAAGGAGGCAGCATCTGGTAAGGATAAGAGTGCGAGTGGAACTGTTGGTGCTGCTGAAAATGTATTCTCCCAGGCCAGCCTGGTGCAAAGCAAGGAAAAGGACAAACCTGTGATACGCTTTTCAACTTCGTTAAAGTTAAACAGTATTTCAACTCCGTCGTCGTCGTCGTCGTCGTCATCATCATCAACATCGACAACAGTTGGGATGAGAGAGGAAGGTGCAACTGTAAGCGAACTATCTTGTACAACTACTATAAAAGCCACCGCAAACCAGGAGGAGAAAACGTCGATAAGTCGAGAAGATTTGCAGCCACATATCGCGGAGGGCGCAACCAATATTCCTGCTGTACCAGCCGTTGTTGAGAACGACGACGAGGATGAAGCAGAGGAAGGAGAAATCCGAGAAACTGACGGTGGTTCAGACTCGGATTTGTACCTGCTGGATGACGAGCCAGGGATAACTGGAGGTGGCAATTCCACCCCAGCCTCTAGAGGATGACGAGGTGAAGGTTAAACGAAGATTGGAAAGAAAAAGGAAGGCAGCTTTATTTTTGCAAAAGTTAAAAATGTCAAAGAGTAGTACCGGTTGTTCGATTAACTCAGTATTATCATCAACAAAATCAACAAGTTTCTCCAAAGATGCCGCTCCGCAAATCCCCCCCGCCAGTTTGAAATCCCCACAAAGATTATGTTCCAACAGGAAACTCGTTAGGAGATTTACTTAATCGGCGTTTGCAAAACACCGTGGATGCTTCTGCAGCAGCAGCAACAATTCACAAGGAAAAAATAATTAGTGCGCAGGTTCCACCTGAAATAATAATCAGCGATAGCGAAGACAACGCAGGAGGTCGCGTTGGTGGTGGTAGGGGTGGAAGTAGAAGCTCCAGTTCGAGCAGGCATTCAAGTCGTAGCAGAAGCAAAAATCACGCAACTTCCTCATCATCCAGAACTTCCGGGAAACGGCGCAAAAGGCGAAGAAGTCGCTCATACTCCTCTTCCCATTCTCCTTCCCGATCGTCCTCATCAGGCTCCTCCTATGATAGCAGTAGCCATTCTGCCTATTCTAGAAAAAAGTCATCGAAAAAGAAGCGCAAGAAAAAGTAAGTTGCATAAAGTAGCTTACTATGTCTAAAAATTCATGCAGTCAGCAATTCTGGAATTAATCATATTTTTTTTGATTTTCCCTTATTTTCACAGAAAGAAAAAATACGATAAGCCATCACGATCGCATAAATCCAAAAGAAGATAGTACGGCAAGACTACTATGTGCGTCCCCTCCTTTTCAAATTTATATACGTGATCATCATCATCCAACAAGGTGGCCATTAAATGTCTTGTTGTATCTGTTGTTATTTATACAAACACCATGGTTTTAAATTGTACTAATACTCAAAAGTCTTGTTTATTTTTTAGCATAATTCCCTTTTTGTTTTAGATTCAATGAATAATATAATATATAATGTACGTGAGACCTCATGTTAATTCGGTTGTTGTGGGTGAAACGAAAATGATTGAATTGTTGCCAAGGAATGCATTTTGTTGAGGAAACAGCTCAAACCCAATAATGAACTCTATTTCCGCTCGCAAATGTGAACCATCGTAAATATTTTGGTAGTACTTGAAATTAGTACATTTGGATAATCAAGTTTTCCTTTTCTGGGGTATTAGTATTGTAATTAATTATTATTATTATTACCTATTAGTAAAGCTGTTTAATATTAGATTTATGTAAACTATAAATTATTATTTTATTATTCTGTGCTGGCCACAGAATACACAACGAAAAGATAACATATGATAATTATAAAATGTAGTAGTGGTATTCCTGATAAGCATTATTAACTCTTCAGCAGAATGACAGGAAGCATACTTGAAAATGTACTAAAACTGATATATAGTATACGTATATTCACACGGAGAAAATTTTTTTTGAAAAGTTTAAAAGTGACTTGTTAATAAAAGTATATATTTTGATACGAAAAATTAAAGTTTTGATTTTCTTCATCTTTTTTGTGCGTGCATGGTTAGCTGCATAATTTTATACCACCTACGAAGAAAACGGAAAACAAATGGTCAAATTAGGACATTTCAACCACCGGATGTTTCGGTATGCTTTCTTTAGAAATGGAAACCAGCTTGGATCTAAAAGCGCTTCTTGTGGTTTCAGAGAATAAGAAAAAACGTTTTTAACTTTCAGAATACTTACCAATATGCATACTACATAATTATTATGTGTTTCCTTGCCATTTCAAAGTGGAATAAAAACTCTATTTTTAGCTTAGGTAGGAAATTTTCTGTTGTTGACAGTTTATTGGAAATAAAAATAGAGTAGTTTCGGTAAAGCTTTTGTCGTTACATATATGAAAGAAATACAACAGATTGGCTGTTGGAAAGTTTGCCGGATGCGAATATGTGTGCCTAAAAGTTTAAGTTGCGGTAAAACCTGGCGTCATGATAATCGATTGGGATTTTTTCAGGAAAAATTATAAATAGGCCGGTGAAGAATGTCTTTACTTTCCAGTTGCTTTTTATTTTTCGATCTGCATTCTTTTCTTTTTTTATCTGACGTTAAATGCGTGAAAGGGTTGATTATATTTAAAAGTACAAAGAACGCATACCTACTATTTTAAAATGGTGGTAAGTGGAACACCCATCAACTTTGTTCATTTGTTTGAGCGAATGTCCGAACCGCTGGGATTTGGTTAGTTGACAAAAAATATTGCATTCAAAAATTGATTAAATATTCAATTTAGTTTTCTAAAATTTATTTAAAAAAAATAAAAAAGGACTTCGCGGAGATGGCGGAGGAGGCAGTAATTCAATGGTTTACTTTTATTATGAGGATAAAAATATGATGGATGAAAATGTGGTTGGTAGAACAAATAAAACTAAAATCTTTTTTTAATATTCAATTTGTGACAGGGGCTATATGTGTTTAATAACTTATCTTTTATTTTAGGAAAGCGAAACAATGAGAAAAACTCTGGAGATGATAGGAAGGCGAATGAATATGGCGAGAAGCCAAGGAATTCGAATGGTTCC
>JAANSP010000469.1:0-21233 GCA_036850745.1 Homidia socia | reverse complement strand
TTGTATTTCAATAAATAATAAAAAAGAGCGATTATTCCCGGCTATTGTGCAAGCACTTGAAAGAATTCGAATGGATTAACAATGTTTATTTTTGGGGTGGTCGGTTGCAGGGAGGAAAAGAGCTTCAGTGATAAGAGTGATATAAAAAAATAAAAAATGGTACTATAACAGAACCGCAACCCCAGTGAATTTATTATTACATAACATTAATCAAAAAGTGTACCTTTAAT
Organism: Homidia socia; assembly: GCA_036850745.1. Taxonomy (NCBI): domain Eukaryota; kingdom Metazoa; phylum Arthropoda; class Collembola; order Entomobryomorpha; family Entomobryidae; genus Homidia; species Homidia socia. Next base: position 21,003 of record JAANSP010000469.1, on the reverse strand, counting down.
GTTCAGGCCTGCCTAAACCTCAAATCCAAATATACCAGCCAAAGACGATGTGGCATTGTTGTGATACGACTTTAATATTTGTCTTTACTTTTGCTGCAGAGAGAAGCTCAGAGAGAGAGAGGGAATTTTATTTTAACGTAAAGAAAAACGACAAGTTTATTATAATACTATGGGCAAATGAACTTGTATTATTATTGGTATTGAATGGATGAGGTAGTCAAAAGATGGCCACATGAAATTTAACATACCAACTAAAACAATAGTGTACTTGAGCAGCAGTGATGATGATGGGACTCTGGGTCTTGACGCGTCTGTTGTATTTTTCTTCTGTTCTGCAAAATGATGTAATAATAGATCCCTTGCCAAGCACGAATGAAAACAATGGATGTTTTAAAATCTATGAATGAATGGTGCATTCTTCTAAAAAGTGTGTACATCACACAGCAAATCCATTGCATGTTAATATGTTATGTTGTTTAGTGACGACAAAGTGAAGACATCTCAAAGTGTAGATTTGCAATTCCGTGCAACAAAGAAAGAGAGAGAGAGAGAGAGCTTTCAATAAGCCACAGTCAATGTAACAAGTACAATGAATAATTGATGAGTAGGTATATGTATATCTTTAACTGAAAACCTGAGAAAACGGGTAGGTGGATCAATAATGGCGGAGTTGAGCAAATAGATAGCCAAAATATTATACGTGAGTTAAAAAATACCTACATGGTGTTTATGTTGAAGTAATTTCATTGATCATAAGAACTGACAGATGACTTACAATTATTGTAATAATCTCCAACTAATCTTTTACCGATTAAAACAATTCATAGAAAAAACAGCAAATTATTTTTGAGTAAATTCATTGTCCCCTTTCATTTTAGTAATGAAAACCAAGCTGAATAATGCTTTCAATTAAATGACTACGAGGTTACGATGGAAGGAACACGAGGTGTCAAGTCAACGTCAATATTTGATTGGCACAGCCATACTCATCAAATTGTTTTTTATAGTTGAGAAGGAAGCTGTATTAAGTAGCGATAATATAAATTTATGGCGAGCTTTAGCGTCAGCAAAGACAAAAGCCAAGGTCCTACATGGATCTCCATGAGGCGCCTGCCTGGCCTGACTCACAGTAAATATATGACCATATAACAAGTTGCTGTATCTTCACAATTCTTTTTAACTTCAATGTTTGATTTGATTACTTTGTTGGATGCAGGTAATAAAAGTAGCAAATAAATTTTTAATCATTCCTAATGATCCATAATGAGCTTAACCTTTGCATTGTGCCGTAATTAGCTACAATTCAAATGTTTTCACACTTGTCTCGTCGTATCATGCGATATTACTTCTATAACTTGATGATATATAGGTACGTGTGGTCGCTCATCATCATCCTGAAGCTGTATAATATTGGTAACGGCTATATGTTGTCATTTTATGACAGTACCATCGAGATATTAGAAACTGTAAAACACAAAATGCTCTCACACGTCACACATCCTCTGTTCTAATTCTATATTATATAAAGCAAAAATTTACTTGATACAGTTTAAAATCTAGTCAATTGGTACATGTTCAACGAGAGCATTTTGATGAAGTATTACTGCAAGTCTCTAGGCAAGTTATACGAAATACATCAAAGTTTCACAACAATTGCAATGGCAGATTCGGATTTCTATAACATATTTTCATACAACGCATTTCAGTGCTAAAAAAGTAGCTGTAGCCATGAAAATAGTGAAGAAGAAGATGATAATATGAAATAGGTAGGTATGTTAGTAAATTGCAATTAAAGCAGGTGACTAGCCTTACGGGACATCAGTCAGTATCCATCATATTTAGTTTATTATCTATAACCACGACGATGATGATGATGCACACGGAGATGCGAAGCAAATGCAGAATAGTAAGATGATTTATTGTTTATTTGCTTTTACCTTGTGTGTATGAGAGAAGTCATTCATGGCATCTCTGTTTGTTCATCATCATCATCAAAAAGTAAAGACAAGAAGCATGAAAGGCCTCGACTTGACTGGTCATCAAAATTTGTTCAGAATAAAATAATGCAATTTTTTATTTTCGTCATCACGACTAAAACGTGGGGATGACATTCGCAAACTTATTTAATCTCCGATAGACTGTTGTTCCTTGATCGGTGCATGCATACTGTTAAATTTTACTTTTTATGTTCCTCACCTAATAATGGCATACATTGTATTTTTAAGTATACCATCGTCATTTGTCTTTTGTTTTTTTCTGCATCTAGGCATGTGTAATACTTACCTAAACCAATTCCCTAATTGTGTTTTCTTCTAGTTCAGTGAATTCTTTATCTTGGTTGAATGAAAGAATTCATAAAGTTACGAGCTCCCTAGTCAAGAAAAATTAGTTGCCTACCAATACTATAACTACACATGTGTGTGTAGGTACATTCCTACATCATTATTATGTACTACAAAAGTAACAACGAAAGAACTTTCAAAGTCGAAAATTTAAATCAAAGCGAATGATTTGAAAATGAAAGCGACAATAATTAACGTTTCCTTTCATAATAAAAGGTTGTCTTGCTGACGTTACAAAAATATATCGACCATATAACTTTATTGTTTTTCAGTAGCCCCACATAATTATTATCATTATATTTTAAGGGACTACACGCATCATTATGATGATCAACGGGAGTTTTTGCACTTATATTCAGGGTCACTCAAGGGGTAACGGTATTGCAAGCCTTCTCACTGTACTATTAATATTCAATCTGAAGGGATAGGGAACGTAAGTAAAAATATATATTTTTTCATTGCATATAAAAAATGTAACATCGTTCCTACGATATGTCAATAAGTGGAGTGCATTGCAATGTCAGGTTGATCTATGGCTGGCTACGTACAATATCTACTTTAAAGGCTCACTGCTCACTCCGTACTCGTCGGTCTCTGTATTCAGTATTTGCCATCAACATCATCAACAACAGCAGCAAAAAAGAAGCATCGACGCCATCATCACTGTCATTATTCTTACTTTTAATAAATAATTCCGTCGCTGGTGATAATGTAGAACGAGGAGATTTATTAATAAGTCCCTGTGCACGCTTTCAATAATACTGCATACTCCGTAGGCAGGGGCAATGGGGAATTTCTTTTACCAAAAAGACAACAACGTGTTGTGCAATTGCACATGAGAATTTATGCTGTGCTGCTGAGAATTCACACATGGTTTTTTGCATCATCCCAGTAGTAGTACAGTGAAGCCGAAGCCTACGCGCAAAAACTGACCATGACTTTATTGAGCACCATGTTCTTTATATCAAAGAGCTGCGCTAAAATGACAGAGAAATAGAGTCATAAAGTAATTATAGGAGCTACATCATTATCGTCGTTGTCCGTTGTTGATTATTATTAGTAAGTAAGTGCAAAGTGAAAAGAGGAGTTTCGCTTGAACCGTCCGACCATGCAAAATGGTGCATGCCTTTACCCATTTTGTAATCAACAAAATATTATTGTGATTGACTATACGCACTTCCATCATTCATTTACGTAGTTATTACAACTTTGAAATTAGTAAAAAAAAGGTGACTGCGCTGCGGCTGCTGCCTGCCTTCTTACAACATGCATATTGATATGGGATATTTTTCTATTGATTGGCAATTTAGTTTTTTTTATTCATGTACGTTTTGTTTTATTAATGAAAGGGGGAAATGAAATAAAAAAATTAAATGGAATCCACCATATATTATGTAGGTAAGCTAAACTAGCTATGTGCGCGCCAGTGTGCTCATCTACACATGATGACTTGCCTCTTCGCCGCTTGATCTTGACAATGTCGTGTCATGTCATGTCAGCATTTCTTGTAACTTCTGATTAATCAACGTCTTTGAACTTAATTCCTTGTTGATGATGATGATAAGGAACAAAAAATGGAACACGGGCGCGTTAAATATAAGTGACCCCTTGCTGTCGTTTGATTTTGTAAAAAAAATTAATAATTTCCCAGAGCCAGCAGGCGTCTGTTGCCTTGTTACTGAAATATTACATATGTACAGGCATCAAATCTAAACATTTCTGAATTTTTATTATTATTTTCATCCCTTTTCTGTGTATATCTAATATACACTTTGAAATTATATACATACCTACGTGTGCAAAACAAGACACATTTTTAAATAAAATCAGCAAAAACCACCACGGATGAAGTTACACGGTCTTGCGTCTTTTTTAATTTTTCACATATATTTGACATTTCATTGAAGATAGACCTTTTTTTATATTATTGACATCCCACAGCAATATAAAATACTTTCATTTGACAAAATGCACATGGTTGCGCCTGATTAGGCACAATAAAGATATTATTATTACAAGCACTACTTCTACTACTGCTGCTGCTGCACACAAATACTAATGTGGTTGTCTGTTCTGTTGGTCATCCTGCGGTCAAACAGCTTCAAACGAAATCATCATATTTTTATGATTTTACTTGAACATCTTCATCGAAATAATGAAACTCTAGAAAAAAAATACTTGATGATAATTAAAGGGCACTGTAATATTTGCGCAAGGTACACACAGTCATTGTGGTAACAAGTGAAAAAAAAATTATTGTTTTCTACAGCAAATCTACACATGTATGGCAATGGCAAAGTAAATGCGTCAATACTGCTTGCCGAATATACTGGATGTTTATTTTACTGCTATTATTACGCTATTACATATTTATATGCACTTACCTACTATTTCCACTACTGTGTAATCCTGCATTTTAGATTATACCAACATGTACGTACATGAACACCTCAATTCAATCAAATGATTGGTCAAGGTAAAGTCTCTTGAAAAGGTCAGATGGTCTTCAAAGATGGTGGGCAAATAAGTGTGCCCATATTTACCGCGCTATGTGCGTGGCTACAAATAATGAAATTCCCTTGTAAAACGAAACGCTGTTGCTGCTGCTACTCAGAGTGGAAATTTGTCAACAAATCATCAAAATTTGCAAATCAGATATACCCACACCACCACAAGCCAATGTCACGATGATGAGTCTTTGTAAAAATATTCCTTTTAAAACACCAATTTCGTATAGATAGATTATATGTTACGTAACAAAAATAACTAGCTACTAGTTGATATAACAATGTCAAAATGGACAATCTAGTAATGAGCCGCCGCGTCGAAAAGACAGAAGATTTTGATTAAATGGATATAGGCATATATCCTCCGGAAGTTTAAAATTAAATGCGTTTGATTTGTTGAAAGAACACACACCGCTTCGGTAGCAAAAGGCATTGATTTTCTTAATCATATCTGCTAGTACTATCCATAATACACAGTGGTAAGCTTTAGTTGATATTTGATACAAAATTTATTTTTTAAATACAGCAGCTACAAATTCCTTGAAAAACGGTAACATTGGTACCAACCAAACTACAAACTACTCTTGTACTGCATACAAGAGTCTGGTGTCTGTAATAGAGAAGGTTTTGTTGTGAGCAGATGAAGATTAAATGATAAAACTTGTCATGTAGCTGCTGTCAGATATTTTGTTTTACAATAAATTACGTGTATTAGCACCTTCTCCAATTGGTAAAACGTGTAAACAATTCATTTTTTGCTGACAAAAATTAATCATTTGTTGGCGTAAGTATATGCTGCGTGTGCCGGCCTATGCCGGAAGGCATATGAATATCAATGATTTGTAGTAATACATCATCCATCATCATCATCATTTAAAATTTCCAACTCTATTATTATTATGCTTTAATAACTATAACGTTTGTATTGTAATTTGCTATTCTTTAGTTTTAGCGTTGCCACCTTTTAATATTTCATTATGTGGCTTGTCATCAGGGTCATCTCATCTCGCTGATCAGAATTACTTTCTTCTTCTTAGAGTCATAATAACATTTCATTGATATTAATTGGTTGTTGTCATTTTGTAGTATTGCTATACACCTATTTTTGCATGCTCTGCTGATTGATAATCTATAATATTCATTTTTTAAGCAGCCTACCAAACCAACCTTTATTTAGAGAGAAGCCTTTTTAAAAAGAGGCATGGCCGGAAGGGAACACTTGTAGTTAAAAAAGATACGATCGACATCTCATCTTCCGAATTCCTATTTTTAATCAAGATCAAGTATCATAAAAAGCTAATCAACATCGTCATCGTACAACTGCCCATGATATGTACAACGTTGCTCCCGGTATCAACGTCAACGGCGACGATAATAATATTACAAGCAAATTTTCTGTTCTTATCACATTATGCTACTTGTTGACGCTGATTTTTTGTGATGATGTTGAGTATTTTGATCTTGTGATTCTTAATGGATTCTGTGCGCGTCATCTCTTAGTCAATTAAGCAGAATATTATTACGCGGTGTTGTTAAGTAGAAAAATGCGGCAATTGTTTGTGTCCCGTCGTGATGTTGAATATAACAAAACCATTCTTGAGATAGTTCCTGAACTAACCTTCCGTTGTCAACTTCAGTTTTAGTAGTTTTTTTTTATTTACTCACGCCGCATAATGTCTAAGCCGATGCACTTTTCTTGGGTGTTCTGTATTCAAATGTATTCTATTACCTGATCCTGATAGTGATGACAAAGACGAGATGAAGCTTTCAAGTCTTTTAACCTTAACCGCATAACTATTTCTATTTTAAGGGATGCAGGCTGCAAAAATGCAAAGACAATGACGACGGACACTGCTTCGCCGCCATTGCAGTTGTTCTTGTGCTCCACTTATGTCATGTTTTCTATTGTCAACAGCAGATTGATCAATGCGGCAAAAAATGTTTAGGATTTAATTTTTATAGGCTCCATTCAGAGTTTTAACTTGTTTCTATAAAACCGGACGCATAATAGAAATATTATTATTATTTGTTCATACATTTTAACTTGGGATTATTGTAGTAAGCTAAAAAAAAAATGCCCACCACCTGTTGCCCTCCTCACCACCACACACAGGTTTCACTTCCTTTCCCTTTATTTCAAGACTCAAGTGACCTTCTCTAAAAAATGGCAGTTTTTGTTGTTCAACAATAGATTCAAGCAAAAAATAAATCCCCATTGCTGAAAATAGCTTGTGTTCTTTTCTTACATAATACAATGCAGTGTGATGGGATACATTCATTACACCAAGTGATTTTATCGTGCTGAAATTTAAAAAAACAGCATCTCAACATGTCAACAATTCTTATAGTTGCTTTTGCTGAGCGCACGCACGTTGTCGCGTTGTTTGTTGCACGCATCTCTTTAAGGCTCAGTCATGTGCATAAAGAAATGAAATAAACAATACACCAAACTTTCTATTGTCCTTATCATCACAAGCTTATAATAATGTAGGTAAGCATTGGTCATCCCCTTCAAATCGTATAGTGAGGAACAATAAATTATTGAAAAAAAACAGAAATGAAAATCACTTTTGAAATGTAAAATAGTGGGAACAAGAGAGTAGCTATTATTGCTTGTATAAAGTTGTAAAGACGTTTTTTTATATTGTGTATCAATATCCGTCGGCAAATTTTTTGTTCGTCAGCATCTATGAATTGATTGTGGCAAGCATGCACCAACCATGAGCGACTTTGTATATATTTACTTTTATTACTTTTATATGGATTCATGATTTTTTTTATTTCTTCTTGTTAGAAGTAAGACGACTGACTGTATGAACCTTACCTTGACCAGACACTTTTACGTAATTACTCGGGCGATAGAAAAAGGGTCCTTGAATTTTTTGAATGTTTTAATTCTGATGCGGAAAAAAGAAAGGGATGCAATGCAGTTGCAAGGAGCGCGTGTGTGAGTGTAGGAACCGCAATCATATCCGTAATGAGCCCTAGAAAAGCATAAAACAACAACACTGCTACTGCTGCTGAATATAATACTAATAATATTATTATGTAAAGGACCTTTAGATCTGTTTGCTTCTGTAGTAGTTACTCGACAAGTTCATTAAGGATATCAATGTGCGAGGTTCTGAATATATATTGTGTCTACTCTCAGAAATCTCAGTTTGGTCAAATATTGATACATTATGGCAACTAATGGCAAGTAATAATAGTAATGGTAACAGCAATAATGATATTCATCTAGACAAATGACGGACCACTTATCCTAACTTTTTGATGCATTTCTAGTTCACATCCACTCAGGTAGCAGTGCTGTCAATAAAAGTTACATAGTTACAATTAGTGAACAAATCAATCATTTTATAGACCATACAGCAAGTCCATCACAAAGAGAAACAGTGGATATCACTGACTTTAATAAACTGAACTAGTTAAGTTGATGAGGATATATTAGTGCCAACATCCGTCCGCTCGTGCTATATTTAATTTACATTTTTTGCATGAGAGTTTTTGACGAGCGAGTGACAGTTGATTGAGTCAGGGTATACACGACTATAAAAAATAACCAAAAAATTTTGATCGCTACTGTAAACAATATATGAAAAATATGATGCTGATACAGGGAATGACTAATGTTTATTTAAATATGATCGAGAGTAAAATAGTAAAGCACTCTCGTTTTTCTGTAAAAAATGACAGGTTGTTATGTTCATGTTACGTATTCACCTAATATTCGCTACGTCTTAAAAAAGTAATCACTTTTCAGCCTTTTTCTTTCAGAATTTAAATAATTTGTTATATATCAAGAATACGTAATTGCATAAAACATTCGTATAAATGGTACTTTGGTCAAAATTATATTTATAAGTTGGCAGTTTGTTATGAGTTGATATTTTCCACAATCATAGCTCATTTTTAATTTTCCATTCCATGAATTTTAGTGACCATGAAATGGAGTGCAAGTGCCAAAAGACAATGCAAGCGATTATTATTTTGTAGTGACGGTACCTACAAAATGAAATGCGCTCTGCATATTTACTACAGTACACAAACATAGTGTACGTTTTTTTCAGTTTAACTCTTAAAATTAGCCATCGATTTTTTATGATTGACACTTGTTTTTATTCAAAAGAATAGGATGGCAATGGCATTGAATAATTTTAAGGAGCATAATAGAAAAAAATATAGCAGACAATTGATAACTGTAATTAGACTGAAGTCAAAGTTGAGTTGGCCCTTACTTTACTTGTTTCTCATGACATTGTGAACTGTCAACTGAGCTACTACTGTAGCACTGTACTGTAAGTGTGAATCTATTTGCGCTTAGGTAAATGGTAAATGTACTGGCTAGCATGACGGCACGTTTTTTGCCTTTTGCAATCAACAGCGCTAAAAATTAGTACCTACCCATGAAGCAGCTTTATTTGTCATATACACAGTAAGCTTTTAGTAGTAGAGGTAATAATAATAATAATGTGTGTGTTTTTAACGGGGATTATTAATATAAGTTTGTCCTCATTATCCACTAATATATCCGATTACTTATTACTTTGCGTACGTAGGTGTCGTAGGTATGTACGTAATATTATTATTAGGCACAAAAATTCATTCAGGCTAAAGTGACATGTGAAGGTTTTTGCCAAGTCAATTTTATTGTCTTTTGCAACAATTTTCAGCAAAACATTCTAATCATTTGGTCGTTTTAAGAAAGATGATTATAGACGTGCTTTGCATAGCAATCAATTAAATTCATATTTTCAGTGTCAATCAGTATTAGAGTTTAAAGAACGGCTGACTTAACAGCAGCAGTGCAATCTTTTTCGTATTACAAAATTAATTCGTATTAACTTATTATGAAAACACTGCGGTTTTCGTCACATATTTCATTTGCATTGTAGGAGACAGACTATTTTAAACTTTGTAAAAAAATGCATTGCATCAGTATATACTATACCAAAAAATGGCGATATCACATGAAAATGCCTAAAGGAATGCACTGTGAAAGGTTGCATATTATGATACAAGTGAATGACTGACAAATCATGACGATGTTGTTCTGCCCAGCACCAAAAAATTGGAGAAAATACTGTAAACTCAATTGATGCTCATGCCAGCAAGTAATTTGTAACCAAAAAAATTTGTGGTCGTTAGCTATTCGCTCCTTTTACAAAACGTCAGCAATGTACATGTTGATAAGTATGTTATTATTCAATTATGGAACACATGTATTGTTACACAGTACATCGACAACCTATAATTTTGTTCCAGGGTTGTCCCTTGGTAAATTTCAAGATTTACAAGCAGCAAATATTATGCAATTACTTTTAGGTTAAAGTAAATCAAAGAAAAAAAAACGATTATATAATCACTTTGTTAATATTATATTTGCTAATTGAGATTAAGACATTATTTTGTTAACAATGTTCTCTGATAAATCATGAATTAAAACAATGCATGCCTATAAAAAAGATAAGGGAGATTGAGTTATCACTTTGCCCCATGTGTTCCATTCTATTATTTGTATTATTAGTGGACATACTTGTTCCACTGTAAAAGTTTCAACTTCAAGCCGAAGGGATCATCCACGTCAATTTTTTTGACGGTTCTCTGTTTATTATGATATTTTCTTTATCACTATTGCAATCAAAGGCAAAGTTTGCTCTACAAAGTGCTTCGTTTAACTGACAGATGAAACCATTAGGTAATGATGACGATCACCTATCGAATCAAATCAATCCTTTTTAGCCATAACAAAAAATAATGGAATGCACACACGTCTGCCTTGACGTGACAGAAGAATAACCAGGAGTAAAAGGCCAGTTCATATCGCACCCAATAACCAAGACTGGCTTTAGTAAAAAAAATTAAAATGATTCAGCTCTTTGTTCATCAAACGCGTACATTTTTTGCGTGCCAGTTCCTACCTTCTTTGTTGTGGCGATGCCGCTGACAATCTTTTGAATTGCAACCACGCTTTATATTGACTCTGGAAAACTGTCAGCATGATGAACCCATATTTCCTATTCATCACCACTAATTACAACCACCAGCACCCCTTTCACATCTACGCTTCCTTATTTATTATTTGACGCACGCAGCATTTTGACAGAATCTCAAATGTAATCCTACCAGCACGTATAAATGATTCATCAAATCAGTATCAGAGACCAGTCACAAAGTGTGCATATAAATAAACTGAATGAGTGATTGAAAAATGAATTTTTTGATCTGTAATCGCTCTGCGCTCGTTTCAGCAGTTTCACTACCGCTACCACCACCACCACCACAAGGGGTATTCTATACACTTTTTTAAACATCATCATCATCATGTACGCCAAGATGACATTCTAAAATAAATATTATGTACTGTCAGAAAAGGAAGTAAAAACGGGATTGCTGATAATAAATGATGATGCAGTGCAGATCATTGTGAATTTGTTCAATCAAGCAAGCAAGCACAAGTTCAAGTTTACCGTAATTAATATGAAATTGTTTATCCTTTTAAGTATCCAGCTGAACTGAAGTGAAACGTGATACTGATATACTTAAAGAATATACATATTGTTTTTTTGCTTATCTTTGACATTGGTCATTGAAAAGCGAGATGTTAATGCCAGGGACCAACCGAACGAACCAATGATTCAATCAAAAAGAATGTACAAAATGAATCATATTATTTTTTTCATTGTTGTTTGCTTCTAGCTGATTTTCTTCTCATTACTTTTTATTATTGCTTCCAATCTTCCAATTCAATTCTCAATTACAAAGCTTGCCGTCTTTCAGCGCCATATCTCCAAGTAGTGGTATTATCAGTAGTCGTTCTAGTTGTAGGCACTGCAGTGTTCCTCTAACTTAATTCATATTCCAACAATGGACTTTTAGCAACGTGCTGATCTGTCGTATTTGCTGAACAAACAATACCATGAAGGACTTTTTCTCTTATTTCTCTATAGCCAAATTATTGAAAGCGCTGATGTGCGTACAACAACGGTTGAGTAGGTAGGTGGACAGGACAAACGATGGTGGTGGTAGTGCAACCTGTAAGGATCCACCCTGTGACAACAACACACAACAACGATAAACTCAACAATAAATGGGCTCGGCATTATTACTATTATAATGTAAACGTGATTATGATAAGGGACGTTACATGTTTTTTTTATTTCTTGTACATAGTACATTGGAAAATCAGAATAATTAGGTTTAGTTCCTTGCTTGATACCTTCATGTAACCCCAGTAGTCAGTGCCAGCATTCCAATTTACTTGTTCCATCATTGCTCCTTTGATAAAGGAAAATTGGTTGGACATGTTTTTTATAAGCAGCTTGCTCATTTAGCTTTCATTTGTGAATGGTACTATTGAGCAAACTATAATTAATGATTTTTCCCTTTCGTTTAGAAAGAAAACGGAAGAAAAAAGTGTACAATGGGAATGGCTAAAACATAATTTGTACGTGGAAATGTACTTGCTACAAATCCACAACAATGGAATAGTGTGAATTATATTGCTATTGGTGAAGATACTGTTATATTCGCTCAATTAATATATGGGGTATTTTTTATTTTCAATAAATTTTTGAATACGCCAGCCTTTTGTGTCTACTTTATTTATTAGGTTTTATGGCATGGCCACGACGACTATTCATTTATGAACACTTACATATTATTAATATTATTATTACTGCAGGTATTCCCATACATGTGCTTGCTCTTGTCAAATTTTTCAAGGACTTCATTTACTCAGAAAAATGGAGTTTACGTGTGTGTGCGCGCGGAGGGGAGACAAAGTCAGTGTACTTAATAAATGACCTAGAATGCATGTTATTATAATGTCTTAAATTGTGGCATTTCTTAAAAAACGATCGCTGTAGACTTATACTCTACTCTACTGTATATTCATTCCGTCATCCTTCATGATTAATCTACACTGGACACCCCGCCTGCTACCCTGCCCATTAGGATATGCTACTATCATTATATGACAATAAAATATATGCATTACAAATACCTCTAAAAGACGCATTCCTAGACAAAAATCTACCATTTAAAGATGGAATCGCTTCTTAAAACTGAATATGGACGGACGACTTTATCCATACAGCGAACTGACCATTGATTTTTAACAACTCTTAAAGTCGTTACCTTACCTAAATTAGCACGATATTTTTTTTCTGGCAAGTACTGACAAGTATATAGTGTATTTTCTTACAGTAAATGTCTGCTCATTTGTGTAACGGATGCGTAAAAACTGCTAGCTGAATGACAACTTTACGAGATTTTAATCCATTTATTAAGTACCTATGAAGACATATGTATGCTTACCTACTTCAAAATGATCACGCGATGAATATTATGTTGCGTTACTGAAACATTGGAAAATATGTGCACAAAACTTTATAGAAAACATAAAATGTGCCCTATATACATATTATTCAGTAAAATTCACCTGGAATGTGATCTCGACATTTATTTTTTAAATAAGCAATTCAAAAGGGTCAGGAGTTGACCAGGTATTTCGGTTAAGGTATTCGGTCATCGAGCCGAGCATTTTATTGGATAGTATAGTACGTATCAATATTAGCAGAACCTTATAATCAAACCACATATAAATACGAGGCCGAAAGTGACAATAAATGCCAAACTCTTTACTCGTACCATTTATTTGTTTAAGGTTACCAGTTAGCTCTGAAATTGCGATTTTATTTTTTTAAATAAGCAATTCAAAAGGGTCAGGAGTTGACCAGGTATTTCGGTTAAGGTTTCAACATTCGGTCATCGAGCCGAGCATTTTATTGGATAGTATAGTACGTATCAATATCAGCAGAACTTTATAATCAATCCACATATAAATACGAGGCCGAAAGTGACAATAAATGCGAAACTCTTTACTCGTACCATTTATTTGTTTAAGGTTACCAGTTAGCTCTGAAATTGCAATTTTCAATATTACGATTTTAGTGATATGATCATAATGTGCTCTTTTCTGCAAAGATTTAAACAGTAGCTCTCAAAAATCATTACTTATGTTTTTTACTAAGGATTCCTTCCTATTTAGTTCTTGGGTCGTGCCTCAGATTTGCTCTAATGATTAGCCATACTGAGAAAGTTTCATTTGACTTGAGAGAAATGCGTTATTAACATTTAAATAAATTGGATATTTATTGATGCTGATATTAAAACAGTAATAATAGGCAGACTTCCTATCCATTATATAAAGTCATTGCCCATTACTAATAAATTTTTTAATGTTCCAAAATGGATCATAACAACTAATAAGTATATTAAATGTTGTTGTTGTAAAGATATTTAAGGTAGGTCACATATTTAATGGTCATTGAATATACCTATGCAAATAAATACTTTTGTAGGTAGCTATAGTCTAAAAACAGTTGGAAGTTATTTGACCATCATCGCTGATGATGGTGACGTCGCCAACATGATGCTTGTAGATTTTAGATTAGAATACATGAACGGCCATGTTTTTGTAATAAATAACACGTTCCTTTTGACATTTGACGTGTGTAATTCGCCCTAGATCTCTGATAGCAGGACAAAATACTTTGCTGCTGTTGCTGCTAGTCGAAGAGGATGAGGACTGCAAACATTCCTTCCTATCACGTTTTTTCAGTATTCTATAATAAAATCATGCAAGAGTCCGGTACTGCGTCGCTGCTCTCTGAACATTCTGCACTAAATATGTTTGCTAAATGCCTATTATTATCAAATACATTGAGCAATAACTATTAATATACTATCAATTATGTGATGAACACACTCGCTCTTTACTTCCTCCTATCATTTGTCACTAATAATTTTCCATTTTTCATGAAATAAATGTACGTACGCCCTATCGAGCTGCTGAGGAAGTGTGAACTTTTTTTGACTGAGACAGGCAGAACTCACGAAATGCTTATCATAAATTTTAGCTTTGCACATGGCCATACTCTGAGAGTCTTGCCAAACTGTTCCCGGACTTTTCAAGGTTGCTTATCGGACGTAAAGTACTTGAAAAGATCTGTGCCGCCACCGCCGTGCGCCTTCATCTATTCTTGGTTAATTTTTTTCTCTTTTATGCCACTTTGTAATTCTCAATAAATAGCACTTTGTCTTTCATTCATTTTTTACAAAGGGTACGACGATGAGCTGCTCAGCATCGCATCAATGAGTAATCCAATTAATGACCTTCTATATGCTAAATTCTTGTGTAATTTCTTTAAAGAAGTTGTATTAATACGCGTGCCCATCTTTAAGCACGTCAATAAGTCTGATTAAGCAAAAAATCGGTTGCTATATTAACGCTCATTTGTATTGTTTTCACGAACGAAAATACTTTCACGAAAGGCAATAATTTGATTATTCCCTTTTAAATGCCCTGCGACTGACGATTTGTCGTGAATTTTGTGCAAGCTCAGTTTTTTCTTGGTTTTTAAACTCACATGGTAAATTCTTCGTATTAGCACTTGTACCTTGACAAATCATAAGGAAAAAAGGGATTGACCTAGATGCAACCGTAAAGAATGAACAAACTTTTTAAAAGAACTATTAAAACTCAGTGAGGCGTAAAAGGTCTTTTTACTCACTCACAGTCAGTTAAAATCTGCGCACTGTAAGCTGCAATAATAACCCAACTAGAGTATTTCGATTAACGTTCGTATGGAAATATATTATGCTTTTACATGTTTTTCTTTCTCACTCCTGCAGAGTTAAAACGGACACATTAAACAAGAAAACCACAATGTATTTATAATTTCTTATTTAAATCTATGGCTACAATTTCTTAAGGGCAATGATTTTAATCGACACAGTTAATCACAGAAAGCTGAGCGAAATTAAAACGTCGTTCTATAAAAGCCTTAATCTTTTCACTACATAACATAACTAGGTGTTAATAAAATATCTACATAGTAGTAACCAGTTACAAATGTTACCTATGCGGCACCTTTCTACTCACCAGAAATGCCTAATTTATTCAGAAAAATGCAAGTGCTTCTGTAATTGTGCATTAAAATGGACCTCTCTGCATGCACAGAATGATACAATGTAAACCATTTCATCATTCACACCAAACATTCCCCTCAGTCTAATTACCAAACAGAATCGTTGTGACAATAAAAAAGGGTAGCACAGACTGGTTGATTTTTTAAATAAAAAATATCATTATCTGCTTTCAAATGTCGGTCATACTTTTTGTACATTGTAAGCATGAATGAAACAATAAAATGACATTATTTGTTTGTTTGCATGAAATCGTTTTGATTTTCATTACTTTTTTGTCATCCGTCATCATCACACTTCCAATCAGGTTGTTGGACTGTGTAGCGCGTAACACGCCGCGTGCTATGCGTATAAGGTGAGGCAAGTGTGAAGAAAAAAATAATTCGGAGACCTTACCGATCTATGATGTACTTGGCAGAATTACTTTATATTTAAGCAAAGACTATAGGTGGGAGGCTGGCATGCCTGCGGATATTATTATCCCATGTCTTTTAATTTTTTGTTAAACCACTACTTTCCAACCACAACAGCGTAACAGAGAAAAAAATAAAGCTAATGAAAGTTTTATATTTATGACGGCAACAAAACTAAAATGGAGTGATGGTTTAGTTTGGGAACCTGTGATAACAGTCAAAATTCATTTTCTACAATCAACTATATAAAAAAATGTGTGAGTGACTTGTTTTACTAATCTTGTAGTACAAGTACATAGTAGGCTGCTGATTGTTCATGATTGAATCGAGTAAAGCTGAGTCTTCAGAACTTTTTTTGAAAATGAAAGAAAATTGATTACGAAATGGCATGCACTTTGAGGAGGAGGATGACTTTGTGTTGCATGTCTTAAAAATAGAGTGCGTGCGTACAAATCTGACAACATTTTCGTTCATCCATCATATCACGAGTTCGTTCGTATTATTACTATGAGGACGATTAAAGATTACACACTTGCTTGTCTCCTAATAAAAGCAATCGTCTAATTTTGGTGAAGGGTTTCCCTAAAAATAACTTGATGTAGTCATCCACCTAGCTCTGTATACATGGACGATATGTGTAATAATCACCTTTATCAATCTTGAACCCTATATTTCACCCAAAAAATGTTGCTTAATTGTGACTCATTGTGTATATTTATACAAGAGAGCAACTTACACAAAGAAGACAAATAGGTGTAAAGGAAATGAAGGAAAAGGTCGGGAGAGATCATAAAAAATGTTCAAGTTGATCTGAACAAGATTAATTTGGAAAAATATTACTATGTGATTGCGATGGTGATGAGCCTCATGGTTGTTTGTTGTAAAAGATTGTTTGCATTGTAATAATAATAATAAATTTACAAGACACGACGGCGCTCTTCACTAAACAATGATATCATCATTTTATGTAATGAATCGGTGCAAGCAAAGCAGTGCATTTGATGTGGTACCTAGATAGTTTAATTTAATCTGTTAGTACTCGCTTGCAGATGCCTTGTAGCTCAATAATTTGCTAACTGGTATACTTACTAGTACAGGCGCGTAATGTATGAGATTAGGTCTATATATGTTACGATGCAAATTACCAATATTATCAACTACTGATAACTTTATAAATGAAATTTGAAAATCAGTTATAGTTCAAACATATGTGGCAAAGTGAGATGCGAGAAAACGTTCTGCTAAGTCAGTAATGCTTTTTATAGCGCAACAGTTTAAGCAAGTAAATTTAGCAATTACAATTAGTTTGTTACACAGCTGAAAGATGAAAATGCGAGTGACAAAGAAAGCCATAATGTTAGTCCGTCCGTCTTTTTTCATTGTGTACATACATGTTCAATCAGACTTGCATATAAAATACTTATTTGGGTCATTTCATATGATTACTGCCGAAGAATTACTTGGACCATCTACTATTCCGGCTGACTACCATATACCGATTGCTAACTCGTTCAAAAAGTTAAAATCTTTCTCATACCCCTGTGGCAAACAATAAAGTAATTCTAAATTGACAAAAAGCGTTTCGAAGATTTCTCTTAATAAGATAAAAATTGATTTCGGAGCCAACAGAGTGCACAGCAACAAGTAGCCCAACGAACATATCACATATCCGCATTTGATAAAAACCTGGAGTCTTATACTGATTCTAATCGACCGATGTCCATGGCTGGAGCGTTCTTTACTGATTATGTTGCATACAACGTGGATAAAACCAAAATGTTGTATAATTCATCTTTTGCTATAATTACATATTTCATACAAGCATATTTTCACTATTTTCAGCTACACATCTCAGCCGCTTTACAACAGTTAATTGTTATCGGCATAAAACTGTCTTCACGTCACAACAACACATCTTAGGAGAATAAACGTTAGTTTTTTTATTGTTGTACAGCAGTGCAGAGGGTGATAACCGTAATGACAGTCATGAAGATGGTGTTATGACACTGATGAGGCGATTTTAGTTTAGATGTTTAGATGCTCATCATTTTGTTTGACTCTTGGTCATGCAGCCGAATGAAAAAGCAAAAGACTTAACAACATACACTATTATTTACCTATTATTACTGTGTGGAGTATAACGAAATATGACGTGCATATCGTCTCCTCCAAATCTCAAACGTTGAGTAAGCAATTATTGCTATCCATTCACTGCCTAATTTGTTATCGCGCATCCTCCTCCTCCTCTCATTGTTAAATTCAAAATTCAAAACGGCATGCCATGATCAATAATGTAGGCAATGAAACTGCAAAAAGAGCAACCAGACGAAACTACGGTATCCATTTATTTTAACACATTTTTCAATGGTTATTATGATGAATTTCATTTCATTGTTTAGGTTACTTCATGACAATACGACATGATGTTGATGGTGGTCATTAAATTTTTCCATTATTGCCTACCTTCATTCCGCATTCATTTCATTTTCTTCTGTTTCCCAACTCCTCTCCACTCTACTCTACTGCTTTCTACGAAGCTCAACTTCCACTTGAGAGACATTTCATTTTTCTTCTCTTTTAAATAATTCATCTATGGTTTACTTACACAAAATTTTTCAATGCGAAGAAAAAAATCCAAGTCATTCGCCGTCGTGAGTTGAGTTGGGAGCACAGCTAATTAGAATTTTTTTCACAACCACTTGATACTTTATAGCAAGTGGTGTGTTTTGCTTAAAAACACAATTTCGGCAAAAAGCGTGTAAACTTTTACTTACCTTGCTTACGTAAAAGATTTTTTTTCTACAGCTTATAAACAAACTGAAATTAAAAACGCTTCATTTCTAATTTGAAGTTTACGAATTACAATAATATTCATTCACGCGCTCCCAAAAATGAAGGTTTGAAAAGAAACGATGATGATGATGTTGTAAAAATTAGTACTGCTGGGATTTTTTATGTAAATGCATTAGACATTTTAGTTCTGCTGTCACTTTGCTCGTTTTTCAGCGTGATTCAATGGTCACAACAAAGTACAATTTTTTTGGCATGCGTTACCAACCAATTCAACACATTTCTCTGTTTTTTGCTGATGCTGTTGTTGCTGCTGCAGCCTGTAAATCTTATCATCATCATCATTATCATCACATAACCTTACAACCTATATCTAATTTTAGACAGTATTTTAGATGCGTAGATGATACTATTGACAAAGCAGTAGTAAACAGAGGATCCTTTTATTGCTAAATTTCTTGTTGAGGGTTTGAAATGCGTGTAAATTTAGGTACTGCAAAAATGAATGGTACTTATATGGCATCATCATCGTCAACTTTGCGAGAATGTTATGGCTCATTAAACCACAGAATGGTCTCATGCAGTGCTCTTCTTCCCTTTCAATTTTTTGTTACATTATACTACTTGGTTCAACTGATATAAATAGGTAATGTGATTGCTTGAATAGAGTATATACATGACGACAACGAAGACGAAGCGAAGCAGTATAATAAGCCTTTAGAACATCCTTAAGTCCAAGGACACGATCCCACTGGGACAACACTGACAAATGACACAACTAAGATAAATTTGGTTTTAGCAGGCATGTCTGCTCAAACGCCAACAACAATGGCAATGAGTTATCTAGGAAAAAATAATGTTGCTAGGACAATGCCGCCATTCTCATATATTGCACCACAAGGTGTATTATGATGATCAATGTTCGTATAAATTATGTGTATATTACATTATGTACATTTAGATACACTCGGTTCCTGTCTTCAAGAGAAGATAAAGAAATCACTGCTTGCTGTAGATATAGAGGGATACTTGTTGATGATACTAGATTATTTTCTATTCAGGTGCTTGTTCTCTCATTTATGTTATTATCATTCATTATTATCTACTTATTTAGAAGAAAAAAAACCAAGCTACGGTTTCATATTCATAAGTTTTCTTCACCAAATGAGATAATGCAGCAGTTCCATGCAATGTACAAGGAATCATCCACGTCATATTTTTTTTAATGTTCCGTAGGTCATCCACATCCACCATCGATTTATCGTTTCAAATTAGTATTTAGTAAATGTACCAGTGTAGTGCTATTATTCAAATATGGTTAATATTAGTTTAGTAGTAAAATTTCAGAAGAAATAGTAAATTTTATTCTGTATAAGTGATTTTGCAATTTTTATCACTAAATTGAGGAAAAAAGTGTGGCATCTCAGTTTGTATTTTAGCTATTTTAAAATGGGTAGATAATAATTTTTTTTAATTAATATGCAATATCAAAGAGGCTGTTTTTGAAATTATAGGACTGTAAGGCATTTGTACAAAAGCTTTTGCGCCATCATGTTTTAGTGAAATGCATATTTATTTAATCAAGTAGATTGATACTTTACACAATGGTTTTGCTTCCTTTGGTGTCACTATTCTTAACTTGATTCCATAAAAGTAATGTGAGTGGGTGGAGGCGGACATTTTTCAAGATAGATATCCTTTGCAATTCAATACAGTGACACCAAAGCTGGATGCATGGTGGCACTACGGGGAGGCAGCTGAAACAAATTTAAGTCGTATTCAGTTTTGTTTATAAAATAATGAAATGTGAACTCAGTGTTAAATATTTAGTCATGGAGTAACGCAGTGTTTACCAGGTTGTCGATGATCATTTATTGAATGGTGA
Source organism: Homidia socia (assembly GCA_036850745.1). Classification (NCBI taxonomy): domain Eukaryota; kingdom Metazoa; phylum Arthropoda; class Collembola; order Entomobryomorpha; family Entomobryidae; genus Homidia; species Homidia socia. The sequence continues at coordinate 74 of JAANSP010000469.1, read as the reverse complement.
AGGAAGTCCGAATAAGTTATTCATTATGTCAATCTTTTAGCCTGCTGGGAAACTATAGTAAGTTCAAAGTTTGA
>JAANSP010000468.1:0-21238 GCA_036850745.1 Homidia socia | reverse complement strand
AGACAGACATATAGCAGCAGTCGTGCCGTTATGCTTGACTGGTTTTTTTCCTGCTAACTTTTCAACATGCCTAACTTATATAACACGGGCCAAGGCTAAAAGGCAACTTGTGAGTAAAGTAAAGTAAAATGGTAAGAATGAATTGTAGAGAGCAGGGGCATGTTACGTAAGTACATGGACAAAAAAGTGTCCAAGTTGTCTGGAGTCTTTCTACCTCTCTCTCTCTCTCCAGAAGCTCCTTTCACCTAACCTCCTCCTCCACTGCCACCGCCACCACCACTTGACTATAATAACAAGTAACTTTTCATTGTATCCATTGAAATCAGCAGCAAGTAGCAGGAGGAGAAGTGTGTACACAATATACATACATACATTATCCACGGATTTTCGTTATGGTAGAATTTCTATTGTGCGCTACAAGTTATAGTTGTAAGCAGAGAGGAGAGAGAGAGAATTGGAACAACTTTTCTTCTTCTTCTTCTTCGTCTGGTGTGGTTTTGAGATTCAGAATGAATCTCTGCAGTAGCAGTTTCCCATTCTTTTCTCTTCAGCAGTGTTGTCTGGTGTGGTTTTGAGATTCAGAATGAATCTCTGCAGTAGCAGTTTCCCATTCTTTTCTCTTCAGCAGCGTAAATCTTAAACCTTTTCATTGCTACTTGATGGCATGCATGCGAGCAAGAATAAAGACTAAAGAAAAGGGAGACGAAGAGAAAGAGAGTAGTATACACTGTGGTTATATCTATAACCTGCTTTACTGCTTCCACTTTAGCTTAACTTTTTTTCAAGTTAGATTGTTGCTGTTGTAGAAGAAGAAGAACAAGTGAGGAGAAGAGAAAAAAAGCGCAAATAGAATAGATGAGCTGCTTGTATAAACCATTATGTTACAAGTTACTTTTGTGCTGTGAGAGAGTAAAGCAGCTACTAAAACTACAAACCAATGCTTTTGTTATTTAGCAGCCTAGGTATATCCCCACAAAAAAAAGAATGGAGAGAAAGGTTTTCTTGTGTTGTGTCAGCTAAAATATAATAATAAGCATGTTCCTTCGTGCCTTTATACCACATTATACGTATTATATCTTTATACTAAATTTACAAGTTGTGGAAAGAGAGGGGGAGAAGAAGACGAAGAAAGAAAAAAAGAACCAACTGGTATTTCTAGTGGAGTTAGTTGCTACACTGCTAATCTCATTTGAATCAAGCGGATTCAGCGAAAAATCCCATAAGAGATGATAGAGTACCACTTGTTCTATTATTCTCTTGAATGGCAAAGCCAATGGTTTTCCATCCCTTTTTATTACATCCACTGCGCGCACTACCTACTCCACTTGTTATTATTATTATATGCTTTACTTTTACATAACTTGTTCTGCTCTTCTTCTTCTTTCTCTTTCTTCTTGACTTTGCTTGCTTAGCTTTCCACAAGTACCACACCAACCACATATATTCACTGGATTCCCTCCCCATTTTTTCCACTGAAAAAATAAAAGAATAAATGTAGCAGCCATATCTATCCGTCTATACACTTGTATTGAATTTCCTACTACCTCCACCTATTATAATATTTTCTAGTAGTTGGAGTAATAATAAAAGCCAAGTATTCTCACTACTGCCACTTATTCTCCCATTGAAAGGGAATATTATGTGAAAAGATCGCGTCTTAACGCTGAGCTGCTGTACTGCTGAGTAAGTATTATTATTCGTCGTCTCCCCGTCTATCCGAGAACCAGAGAAAAAAATGCATGGCATAGGTATATCTCTTCACAGACAACGTCAAATCAACAGCCACTTCTCTCCATTTCCATTGTGTGCTTTTTTATAAAGCCTACACGGCTGTGTGTGTGTGTGTGGGTGAGTGAGCGAGTCAAGTGAATCAAGAAAGAAGGAATGAATGTGAAAAATGTCGTTGTGGTATATTTAGAATTTTTCACTTGTTCAATTTTTCTATTTGGATTTTTAGTGGGAAGCATGATCCCACCAGATGAAGAATAAAAAACCGATTGTCAAATATTATGTGGTGAAGTGGCTGAGAGAGGGAAAAAAAGAAGGAAAGAAAGAAAGAGGATAACCACCTTTAGTAAAGTAGCTAGCATTGGCTGCTGCTGGTGATGTTGGTAAGCGATGAAAAGATGAAAAACATGAAAAATCCCTTTTCTTTACATTTTTCTTACAAATGTGCATACAATACAGTAAATAAAAGAGAAGGAAAAAATGCCAACATTATATCTTTTCATTTTTTGTGTAAAAGTGTTCTGCTCTGCAAGTTGCATGTCGATATTGATATTCTCCAAAAAAGTTGCCATATATAATCTACATGAGCTGAGTATAGACATAAAGGTATAGGTGTGTGCGTTTCTGTCATTTTCTCTTACAAATGTGCATACAATACAGTAAATAAAAGAGAAGGAAAAAATGCCAACATTATAGCATTTCATTTTTTTGTGTAAAAGTGTTCTGTTCTGCAAGTTGCATGTCGATATTGATATTCTCCAAAAAAGTTGCCATATATAATCTACATGAGCTGAGTATAGACATAAAGGTATAGGTGTGTGCGTTTCTGTGACATAAAAAAGGCGAGAAAATGGAAGCGAGTGTAGAGACGTACAAAAAGCGTGAGAAATACAACCCGTTGCATGCACTACAGTGTCATCCTATCTCGCTCAACAATTCCATACGAAGAACCGTACTATTGACTCAAGTTATTATACACATTTTCACACTAGACACACAGTTTACTATATCGCTTGGGCATATATATCCTCAAGCAGAATAAAACACTTTTTTTATCCCGAAAAAAGAAGAAGAACACTTTGCATTTTCCGTTTTCACGTTTGTTTCCACGTTCTTGTTGCTTCTTGTCTAGCTACCCAACGCAGCCCGCTTCTTGTCGATTCAATCCTCTCATATTTTCTCCCTGTTTATTATTGTGTGAGAAAACGACAAGCGAATAGCGAATGCACCACCTTTTTTGGTGCATGTGTACGTGTAGATAATCCATTTCTCCGGCTTGGGTTTCTCCACTTGCTGCTCACTTTCCCTTGCATGTTCGCAAAAGAAGAAAATAAGTATTTACGTTTTGGACTAGAGGAAAAAATATGCTTTACAGCTACTCTGTACATATATAAGGTACTTAACCTCTCTCAGCGTTTTTGCCACTTTAACTTAAATCACAGACGAAAAAAGAGGATGCGTGCATTTATTTGTGAAAAGGGAATATAAGAGATGCTGTTGCTTTTCCTCGCATAAGTAGGTAGTCTGCTGATTGTTGTAGCATAAAAGGAGAGGAAAATCAGCCAGCTCAAAAAAGACGGAGAAGGAGCGCAGAGCAGCAGGTACTTGTAGGGTTTTTGAGTGTTTTTCACATAGACAGACAGAGAAAGTTCAAAAGAAGATATTTCTGTCTTTTCTCTCCTTTTCTTCTAGCAGACCAACTTTCCTTTTTCTTCTTCTTGCTCAAGTCTTTTCTTTTTTTTTCTTGTGCTGTTGCTTCTCATCCTCTGAGAAATGCTGTTGCTTTTCCAATGGAATTGAAATGGATGGGAATGGAAGATATGTTCACGTCAAGCAGAAGGAGAAGAATAATAAGAAAAGGGAGAGAGAAGGAGAAGAAAAAAGGAACGACGGAAGCCCTTATAATAATATACATTCGTACATACATTATTATAGGTAGATGGGTATGAGCAATGGTTTGTGGTGATAGTGGCACTAGTGGTCTCTCCGGTCTGACATGCATGCATCCTTTGCTCAAAAGATGAAAATGGAACCTTTGCTTGCAATAACTCCTGTTGCATGTCTNNNNTTTGTGGTGATAGTGGCACTAGTGGTCTCTCCGGTCTGACATGCATGCATCCTTTGCTCAAAAGATGAAAATGGAACCTTTGCTTGCAATAACTCCTGTTGCATGTCTTTGAATGAACAAGGGCCCCTTGTAAATAACAATATATGTGCAACAGGAGAAAGGGAGAGAAAAGCAACATATTACCTTTTCCACAAATGTCATTGCGAATGGAAACTAAGATTTTTTGTATTGTTAAATTTGTACTCATGGCCATGTTCCTATGCAATCAGAGGAATCTGTTGCCTGACCTAAACTGATATACTGGCATTTTGAACAGATCGACGTCATAATTACACAAATTCAAGCTACCATTTTATTCTGCCTTTCTGTGTTCTCTACCTACCTTCTACCATCATCATTGTACCTCCTTCACTTTCCAATACTCATCGCTCATCTTATTATTTTTTCTTGGTCCATTGCATCGAATTGCATTTCTTTTCTCCATTTTACATTCCAATAAAGACACCCGTTATTTCCTCCCACTACTGCTACAGCATCAATTTCCTTTCCCCTAAAATAGTAGTGTATTTTCCCCTTTTTTCTCTGCTTATCAACCTACCTACATCTACCACAAAGGAAACTCAACCCATCGTTTTTTAGGTATTTTACCTTTAAACTAAAATAAAATTTAAAAATCCAAAGAGAAAGGACGACGCGCACGTGAACACACATGAGCGCGTGCATGAATGAATGAATAAAGACTTGAGCAAAAAAAGAATAGAGACGAAAAGATAAAAAATAAAAAAAGAGTGAAATGAAATGCACACTTTTTTCAAGCTCGTTATATACCACGTATTTTCCCTCTCCTTTTTTCCATTTGTTTCCCATTGAATACTTTTCTATTTTTTATGTGATATATTTTCCTTTAAACTAAAATAAAATTTAAAAATCCAAAGAGAAAGGACGACGCGCACGTGAACACACATGAGCGCGTGCATGAATGAATGAAGACTTGAGCAAAAAAAGAATAGAGACGAAAAAAGAGGAAATAAAAAAGAATGAAATGAAATGCACAATTTTTTCAAGCTCGTTATATATCACGTATTTTTCCTTTCCTTTTTTCCATTGGTTTCCCATTGAATACTTTTTTTTATTTTTTATGTGATATATTTTTAACCTGCTTGCTGCTCCCTTTTTTCTCTTGCATGTACGCACGTGATACAAAAAAAGAAATGGAAAGTAAACGCAACTCAACTCACTAGTGAAATCTCAATATAGAGAGAAAAGTGGGATTTTTTGTTTAAAGCTAGTCAATAAGGTGGAAATGTGAAAATGTAGCACAAACCACCACTGCCGCTACCACACTCGCACACACACGTTAGCATTTTGTTTTTACTGAATTTCATAGCAGAGCAGAGAGAATAACATTTAACAGTGGATATTTTTTAAAGCTTGCACACTTTTCAGGAAACGGGAGCTAGTGGTGGAGAAGAAGCAACATTATAAATACAGCGAAAGGGGAAAATGTATAATAATATGTGTAATAGCAAGTAGTGGTGGTGGTGGCGGTGGTGCTGCTGCTGGAAGAGGAAGCTTTTTCCTTGTTGAATAATTCTGCGAGAATGATGGTGGCAGCGGCATTGCTTTCTCACAGAACCATTTTTTCCTCTTTCTCTGCTGCTGTTTGTATCTCTCTGTTAAAAAAATTTGTATTTCTGTAAAAAAGATGGGAAAAGCAACAGTGGAAAAGGGAGAGACAAGAAAATAGAAGCAATATTCACGTAGCATATCTTTTGATGTGAAATATTACGTGTCTCTTTCCTCCAAAATGCTCTACAGCTCACAATAATAAATGCAGAGATACATTTAATATGTAGGNAAAAAAGATGGGAAAAGCAACAGTGGAAAAGGGAGAGACAAGAAAATAGAAGCAATATTCACGTAGCATATCTTTTGATGTGAAATATTACGTGTCTCTTTCCTCCAAAATGCTCTACAGCTCACAATAATAAATGCAGAGATACATTTAATATGTAGGATGCTCCAACTCTCTCTCTCGCGGAGATATAAAAAAAGTTTTTTGTCTGTTGCTCCATTTGCTATATAACATTGTATCAGTACATAACAATGTTTCTAGAAATGTGATGGTGGTTGTAGTAGCTTCAACAAAGTCACAATTGGTCTCAATGGGGTTTAATCAAAGCCCAAAGTCAACCATCAAAAGCGTTTGAACTACTCCGCTTTGAAACCCTACTTTTGGGGTTCTTTCTCTCCTTCCACGAGCCTCTCTTTTTGTCTCTTTTTTATGGTGGTGGGTTTTCACTGCCGCGTGTATATATACAAAATACGCACATTATATTACCAAAAATATCTCCACTCCAACAACAACAACAGCAGCATTCCTTATTTCCCAAAATCGAAATAATATTCCCTTTTACAAGAGAATGCAATGGATATTATATGACATCATCATAAGATACATATACACAACCAGAAGCAGCATTCCCACTACTTGCTGTACACACACACTCTTGTGCATAGTAATTCAACTTGTTATACTACAATTCCTGTGTGCTCTTCCGATTTGTATCTCTTCTCATTTCTCCTTTTCTCTCTCTCTCTTCCTACCCTACTTTTTTACTGGTGCTGCTGCTTGCTGTTCAGTTGTGTTCCCTTTCTTTCTCTCCTAACACGTTTTGTCAGGATCTTCCTCTCTAGTTTTGGTTGAATGATGTGTGTGCTGTAATGGCATGTGAATTCTTTAGGGACTCGTCAATCTAAAACATACATTTGAACGCCACACACACACACGCGTACATATGCAAGTATACACAAATGATATATATTTCTAAGCAAAAAAAGAAACAAGGCTGGAAAACAGGAGAAAACTTCAATTTATCTGCCGTAGTCGTAGTAGTTGTAGGACTATACCCACTCATTTTTATACTGTGTAGTACCTAGCAGCATCGGGACAACTTTTTATGGCCTTTCATTTATACATGGAGCAGTAATGCATACACACAAAAAACTGTAACTGTAACAAGTTGCACACACGAGTCCGCGAGGGATATCGTCAAGTTTTATCTGGGGATCTTTGCCTCGTTTACCCTCAACATTTGTAGGTCTCACAACAACATTTTTTTACTATTTTTTATACCATGAACACTCTGTTGTGAAAGAACACCTTTACTACAGAGCTTCAAAGTGTGTGTAAAAAAATATCTACAGTGAAAATAAATGTCCGTCTTATCTTCCTCATTACATGCGAAATTGCTTGTGATAGTTTGATAGCTTCTGTTTGCCTATACTTACAAGTAAATAGGTAAAACAATTATTGCTTAGAAATTTTTAGGTGTCAATTTTTTCCAGCACTGATAACTACAATCAACATAATCACCAAACTAATCTGTATGTAACTGGAACCATTTTTTGTATATAACAAAGCAGTGATCAGGCTGACCTGTAGTTATGTCCGAAACGAAATTAAATACATTATTTTATTGTGTAGCTGTTAACTTATACAACAGCTCTAACGTATGCATGATGATGCAAGACGAAGCCTTAAAAACTAAATGCATGTATTTTTGATCCTGTTTTTATCCTTAACTTGAGAAGCCATAAAAAACATGTTGATCACACCACACCACATCGCTGCACCAAAACCGTACTCCATGCCCTTTACTTATACAATCTACCTTTCTTCCTTGCTTGAACTTAATCCACTGCTATATACTGTTCCCCATTGTGCCTTGTAAATATCTGTAAGCCCTTTTACTACATTACCTATCTTACTTTTTCTCTTGTGTACTTATACGATTTCCCCATTATATTTCGCTGTTGTTGTTTACCTAAAAAATACTAGCTACTGGAATATTACGTTCACCATATTTTTCTCGTGTTACTTACTTTTACCTTTTTCCCGTTGTTGCATAAAGCACTTTTGTCAATAATAAAAAGAGCAACAGTCGATTTTAAGGGAAAAAAGAAGGAGGGTTAAGAACCGGGAGGAAATGAAGGTGAAAAAATGCTCGTTTTACTCTAAAAATACTGCTCATATGAAAAAAAAACTGTTCGCTTACATAAACGTATAATATGTAATAATAACACATGAAGCAAAAAAAAACTTTCCATTTACTATATTCTACCTTGATATATTTTTACTTGGGCAGAATGTATATATATACGTAAATACGTATTATTTACATTTGGGTTATTATTGCCTACGGTTCGCTCCATTCCCTCCATCATCATTCCTTTTTTTGCTCCTTTTATTTATTTATTTTTTCCTTTAAATAATATGAGCTACTGTGCCATTACTACACTCCTCTTTCACCATTTAAAATTTCCTCTCGCGTCACTACTACTACAATAATACTTAAAAAACTCGGTATCTAATATTCGCGTGTGCTCACAAACACCACTCTCGGATATTACTCTTTGAAAGGAAAACACACGCCTTGAAAACCTTGCTTTTTGCTTGTATTTATTTATTTTACTCACTCACTCGCTGTTTTTTTACAATATTGATATCGATATATTGCTGGTACAACGGCAGCTATAAAAAATAGGAAAGGGAAAAAGGCGAGAGAAAATATATCATGTGCTCCATATAAAAATATAATATAATATTGGAAAGCAACAGAATGTGTAAAAATGGAGGAAAAGTGTATAGAAAAAAATAGTAATAATGAAAAGAGAGTGAGTAAAGTGGCACACAAACAGTTTTTTTCTCCTGTTCACCAGAAAACATGAACAGGAAAAAAGAAAGCAACAAATAAAAAAATATTGTGTACACTAACAATTTTTTATTTTAACCCTTTTTTTAGTTTACAAACAACATTTAATGGGCTTTGGGTTGTGGCATTGTGCAGAGCACTTTATATTGCAAGTTATCAATGGCGACTTGGAATGGAAGAGTGAGAGAACGTGATCCTATTGCTTTTGAAGTGGATAAAAAAACACGACGCTTTTTTATGCAGTCAGCGCCACCAGTCATCACACAAAAAAAAATATTTTTTTGCTGATACAGAAAATTTGATAAAGAAACGGTTGACATGTTGAATCATATAAATCAACAAAATGTAGTTGAGCGAAAAAGAGGAAAGGAGTAGTTTATTAAGCGCTACTATATTATTATTAGCTCAGGTTACACCACTCATATTCTTAATAATTTTTTTCTATTTGAGGTACATATCTTCGTCGGGGTCATGAATAAATAAATAGGGAAGGATACAAGCGGGTGAAAAAACCAAGACGCAGAAAAAAGCTAGTCTAGTTGTCCATGTCCAAATCCACTAAAAATATAGGTAATATCGAATAATAAAAGAGTAGACGTCAAAGTGGAAAAAAACTGCTGCTATTCTTTTCGCACGACAAAACTTCATATAATTTTCAAAGCGTCTGGAAAAGGAAGAACAAAAAAGTTGTAAAAAGTAATTGGTTTTGTATCGAAGGATAAAAAACTACTCGTAATTTTAATTTTTCTTTCTTTTTCTATCTGAAAAAAACTATCCATATCTCGTTAAAAATAAACAATTACAACGGAGCCAAAATTGAATACGCGCAAATTATGTACCCAAGCTTAATAATTACTACACGGTTTTCGATTGCCCCGTTAGACTCAACTCATTAAAAAAGGGGAAACCAATAATAAAAATACAGGAAAAAACACGGCCAATTTAATTTGAAATTTTTATTGTCGCAAGCTTCAAAAAAGATTTTTGAATGAAGTTAATAAGACAGCTTGGTAAACAATTTACGTAACCCCGTCTAGTACTCACTCCTCTGCAGTTTTTAACGAGACGGAAGAAAAAAACGGAAAAAGTTAAAAAAGAAAAATACGTTCATGTTGATACCCAACTTATTGTGCTGCTGCAGAGCAGCCACGATAAAAAAATATGCAAAAGACACTCTCATTCACTCACGTTCTCAGTTCTCTTTGTAAAATAAGCTTGTTGTTTTCTCTTCAAAGTTGGTTAATATACTCGTTTCCTCTTTTCTCTCTTCTCATCTTCAAATCTAATAATAAAAAAGGGGAGCCTAGCTCTGTCGTTCGTGTCGATGTGAAGTGAAGGCTTTTTTTGTTTCCGCATTCTCATACGCCACATTATCCACTTGATGCAGTATTACGTAGGCAGAGCGGCTGCTAGTAGGGGGTATATTATATAAAGCCACTACACAGCAGCAAATGATGCGGTGTTGAGTAAAAAACAGTCAACATGATGATCATGATGATGATGACGATCATCATCTTGCTTTTCTGCCAGCAAAAGCCCTTGATTTTTTTCCAAAGCTTTCTCCGCGTCTTTGGGTGAATTTAAAAATAAAAAAATGCAACGGTATGCTGGATATTATTATGAAACATGACTGCTGATTCATCTTTAGAAAAAAAAGCGAGTGAACCGCTTTTCTCTGTAATATGAAAAACAAGCTAAGAAACTAATTTTATTCATGAACAAGCCTACTCAACTTGCTCATGTTTCTAAAAAATATAGATGAAAGTACAAGCTGCTGGTACGTTTGTAGTGGTGGTGGTGATGCAGAAATAAGATGGAATATTAGCCTGCGAGTCAAAAGTGCATTATTACATGTTCAAATATTGCAGAAAAAGTGTAAAAACATGTTTAAGCCGTGTACGTACGTATCTCGCATACTTTTTTTTATCTATTTCCCTTGTTTTCTGTAACTAAAAAATAAGCAAGTAATAATACACATTTTTTTCCTTCGCTTTCTCCATATCATCAAATCATATTATTTTACTACAAGTAACGCACATGTGTGCTGTGAGCAACATGTTCATCCAATCCAATCACCATCATCATCATCATCCCAGCGTACATGTCAGTGAAAGCCAAAAAATACAGAGGTTTATCGAAATACACGGTAGCAGATAAAAAAATCGTGCTTTTTATTCAATTCAAGCACGCAGCAGCAGAGTTCATGTTGCTGTTGCTGCACAAGGAAAAAAAAGTTTGCATTTTATATACAGGCCATATTATTATATAAGACGGGTAGCTATACACATAATCTATCTGAATGAATGAATCTAAAAATGATGGAACATATTTTCTAGGGAAGAAAAGGCAGGCAATCAAGCAAACTAACTCTTTTAATAAAGGAAAGGATAGATAGCATGGCAGAGCGGCAGAGTGATAGACGTCGTGTGTACTCATCACATGAAGCAATAAAATTAATGTAATAAGCTGCATATAATAATAATAGTAGCATGGCACAATATACTCTTGATATTTATAGGATTATAGTCAGAAAAATAATAAAAATGATGATAGAATCTTTTACTTTGTTATTTTTTCTCATTCTTGTGCTGCAGAAAAAGGACCACCTAGTCTTGTCATGGGAAAAGCAACAGTAGGGAAAAAATGGAGAAAATGAAGAAAGACTAACTGACAGAATGAGTGAAAAGACGAGAAAAAAAGGGTTGGTGGTGGTGGTAGTGATAATGTAAAAAAATCCAACACGTAAAGTTTTTTTTCTTGAGCTTCCCATCATATAAAAAATATAATCGCGATGAAATAATATTAGAATATTATATATACAGACTGGTTGCTCTTTTTTCCTGCTGGTGATGGCGGTGGTTATTATATCTATCTTGCTATCTACCTGTTTCCTTGAAAAGAAGACAATGCTTTTTCATCCATAAAATTCCACACAAAAGGAGAAGGACGACGCACTGCGTGATAGGCTGCTGCTGTGACTCAACAACACGTTGCTCTTGTTGTTCTGCTGATCTGACATTCCTTTACCTGGTTTACCTTATCTTTTTTCCAGAGGGAAGGAACAAGAGTAAAGCTTATTTGTACTATATTTTTGTACGGCTTCTCTTCTGTATTTTGTTCTCTTTGGTTATTTGTTTGGATGATGGAAGCATTTCGAAAAAAGAATAACAGTTTCTTTTATGCTCACGTCTATTTACTTGCTTACTTGAAGAGAAAAAGAATTGGGTCATCATCATCCACATTTTCCCAATAATGCCAGTGTGCTCTGCTTCTGTTGGTGTATATGCTGCTGTCAACTGAATTATACAAGAGGGTTTCGCCTCTTGCCTAATGGAATTCGGAATTCCATAAAATGTCATGTCATAAGCTAAAAAAGGCTGAGGAACTCTTGCAAGTGGCTATTACCGTGTAATTAGCTGTGTTGCTGCTGAAGCAGCATATTAGAGCGCAGCATCCAACACAGAAAACTTTTAACGGTTATAATTAATTATTATTAGTGCTGGGGAGGGAGCAGAATACACGTGGAGAATGAAAATAGTGACCTTTTTAAAATGGCACCGCCATCCTCATCGTCATCGTCATCATCAGCAGCAGCGGCACAATAAAAATAAAATTGCTATTAACTTTCTTCTGGCTACTCCTTCATTTTACTGATATAAAAATGTACATATGTTCATACAAGTCACAAAATTGGTTCAAAATTACATTTTTTCCAGAAAAAAAAGTATATAGGAAAAGCTTGGAGTCGTCACGTACACTTTCTAATCGACTTTGTGTATAAATTTTGATGAAGCTTCACAAGGGGTACCTGCTGCTGCTGCTATTATTATTGTTGTTGTTATTTGCTTGATATGTTGCGTTGCTGTCTGTCAGTCAGTCAAGTCAGGTAGAGCCAGACTGTTTAAGAAAAAAATGAAGCTTTGTAATATTCAACAGTGTGTACCTAACAAACTAGCCAGGTAATATTAAACTAGTGCTGCCGCACGCGTGTTGTGTGACGATTATTGAGTTTTTTCTAATTCCGTCTTTCTTTCTTTTTCTTCTTTTGTGCATATTATTATTATTATTACTGTCGACTGACTGCTGCTGTTGAAAAGGATTATTATTGGAAATTATTAGACATTTTGATGGCCTCCAGCACGCCACTTGTTCCTTCAGCAGAGAATACCTAGTAGAATAATAATAAGAACACACACACACAAAACACATAATGAAAATCCTTTTATATTAATCCCTTTCTTTCTGCCATAATTTCCATTATTGCTTTTTCCCCCGGTGAAAATGTGTGGCAGGTTTGGAAAGAAAGAATATAAGGTTCAGGGAACGAAAGGCTGTTGTTATCGCTGTTGATGGCATCGCATCGCATGGTTGGTGTGGTGCTATAGGTTGTATTTTATTGTTGCTTTCTTGAAATGTGTGCAGGTAGGGAACGTGTGATGCTTTTGTAATGTCTACAGCGTGCGTTTTTATCTTGTTCATGCCTCCTTTTCTCTCGCAAAATCAACAGCATGCTTTTTAGGGGATTCTGCTCAAACAATCTTGTGAGCTTTTGTTAATGTTATCAATATTTATTGATTAAAGTTGGAAATTTTTTAACAGACCATTGTTTTGACAGTTTTAAAAATAAGGCAATTTTAATTATTGTTAAATAAAAAATTAACTTTTAACCTAAATTAAACTTTGAACGGTTGCAGGTTAAGATAATTGTAAAAATTTCAGTTGGGAAAGTATTAGTAATACTTGTACGCTTGAAAGTATATTTTATTGTAATATCATCACTGAAATAAAACGAGATGCGCGTTCTCTTGCACTAAGAAGAAATGTTGATAAACTGAGAAACATCGAATATTTCCTTGTGCAATATAGGCTGACAAAATTTTACAAGTAAACTTCAGTCTTGTAAAACAACATATCATCATCACAAATATAGGTACAAACGCGACGTTGATGGCAACCTATTTTCATGAAAACGAGAATATGCCAAAAATACAGTTTATTAGTAGCATGCAAGGACATAATTTTTATTAAAAAACGCAAACTTCTATTTTCATCCATCCTCCCTAAATTGTAGCAGCACCTTTATACAGAGTACATTTTGCATTAAGCCACTGTATACTACCACCATCCCTTGAGCTTTGAAAACGGAGTCTTTTTAAATAAAACCACAATTTCCTACTTTATTAATAGAAACAAACAAACATGCGAAATAAAAACTTTTTTCTTTTTAAAAAAATAAGAATAAACCAAGCGTAAGTAATACGCACACAAGCAATATATAATTTGTCCTTTCTACACGACTTGTGAATACCTCCCAAAAGTACATGCTCCCATCTAGTTAATGTGCAAGTGCAAGCAAGCATGCATGTGCAAATTTTCTGTGTGTTTTATTCAAAGTGGGCGGCGTGTAATGGGTGGTAGGCATACAAATAAATAAAAGTAGTACACACACAGCATGCTACTTTTTTTCATTTCACACCACGTAAAAAATTATGACAGTTTACTCAAAATAAAGAGAGCGTTTCATGTGTAAATAACTTGACAGCAGTTTTAATAATAATTTTCTCTCAAATATTCCTCTTTACACTTTGCTAACCTCTTGTGAAAAGAAGCAGCTCAGGTATGCATTAAACACGCCGTTTTTAATGGCAAAGTGGAAGACAAGAGGAGAGAGAGATCACATAGTTTTCTGTTTGTGTGTTCTCTCTGCCTTGCTTTCATTATAATTATTAGTGTTGTTGTTGGTGGTGGTGGTGGCAGTTGTAATATTTGAATAAGACATGTAAGTAGTATAATATTTTCCTGGAAAGTTTTTACAACTTTTCATAGCTCCCTTTCTTCTTCTTCTTTTGCTTTTCAAAAATTCCTAAATGCATTATGAATGAATGGGAAGTGTAACAGTTGAGAATGGATTGAGGTATTCATAATTGCTTTGACTTGGTGGTGGTTGTGTATACAAGCAGAATAGTTTTACCAACTTATTTTCTCTACTTGAGCATTAAGAGAGAGAAAGTGGGGAGAGGGAGGGAGAAAAAAAATAGTTATGTGTGTGTATATTCCCAACTCTTTTTGGTTTTTGTGAGTGTAGTTTGTGGTAAACTTTTAATTAGACCTTGTGTGCCTTTGTTTCATTAAACTTGGAATTTTAATTGGTTTCAATCAACAACAGCAGGCCAGGCGGTGACGACAACCAAGACTACCTCTCTGCTGCTGCTGTATATAATATCATCAATTTTCTCTTGCCCCTTTCTAGACAGCTTTTTTATAACTTTGGGAAATACACAAGTTTTTTTTTGGGGGAGGGGAAGAATGATGAGGAGAAAAAGTACTTCAAAAATGAGAGGAAAGGTGAGGTCGTGGAAGAATTGACTTTGTGAGATCAGCAACAACTGCTTGGCTTTAGAAGGTAGGCATCTATTTATGCGTAGGTTGGTAGGTAGGCAGGGCTTGGAAAGATGTACATAAATACATTATTCCAGTGAATAGACGAGAGAGAGCAAAAAGTTAAATGAGTTAGCTTTCCACATTTTCTCTCTTTCCACTCTTCAGATGGCCAGAAGCATTTTGCTTTTACAATGAGTAGCAGTAGTCATCATGGAAAACTTTTTTCCACGTCCGTCCATTCTACCATTATTGTTGGGAACAAAAGCATGAACAAGTTGAATGCTGTGGTGGTAGAATCTAAAATTTTCTTCGTCTCTACCTAGCTACTCCCCACCTTATAGTGGAAAATATTTTTCCTCCTGTTGGAAAGGGAAAGCAACTGGTACTTTATAGATACATAAGTCAGTGGAGAGGAAAAATTGTCTAAAATGCAAAAGCATTTTCTCTAGACTCATCTCATCTGTAAATCTAACGAAATGCTTGTAGATGTATATATATCTCCAAAACTACTAGTTCACCAACAAGCAAGAATAACTTTACTTTTGCTACACAAAAGAGACGAGAGAGAGAGGGAATAAAATGGGGAGTAAAGGAGGAAAAAGGGAAAATCTAACGATCTCCGAGGACAGAGAGAGAGGCAAGATAATATAATATATTATGTATGTAGGATGTATGTATGTCTTACCAACAAGCAAGAATAACTTTACTTTTGCTACACAAAAGAGACGAGAGAGAGGGAATAAAATGGGGAGTAAAGGAGGAAAAAGGGAAAATCTAACGATCTCGATCTCTTTATAACGATAATATATTATGTATGTAGGATGTATGTATGTCTGGAAGAAAAGGACAGAAAATCTATTAATATTGCATGTATACTCCATCCACTGCTCTGCTACCTATTACAAAACATGTTCAACAAGCAAAAAGAGGTAAACGAAATGAGAGAAATGAGAGGCAAGATAATATAATATATTATGTATGTAGGATGTATGTATGTCTGGAAGAAAAGGGCAGAAAATCTATTAATATTGCATGTATACTCCATCCACTGCTCTGCTACCTATTACAAAACATGTTCAACAAGCAAAAAGAGGTAAACGAAATGAGAGAAAATGAAATAAGGAAAGGAATAAAAAAAGAAGGATGAGAAAAGAAGCAACAGTCCATCAGATATACATAATATATATTTTCGAACATGTGTATATATTCCATCATTCGTTAGAGAATAAAAAAAAGTTTAGAAGACAGGCTGCAACTTTTTTTCGTTTGGTTATACCAAAAGCAATCGAGTAAACCTAAAAATATATATATATTTCAGATGAGGAGCGTGAATATAGATAAGAATAGATGAAAAAATATGTAATACGTAAAATGGAGAAAAAAGGTCCATTTTTATCATCAGAGATGAACATCTCTGTAGTTTATAAAGTCTTCTTTTCTTCTCTCTCTCTCTCTTGCCCGCACACCATCCAATCACAATCATCATGCTTGTCTTCACAGTTATTATTATAGAGAATGGAGGAAAATGTGAAAAGAAAATAAAGGATAAGAAAGCAAAATATGAAGAAGAATGAGAAGGAAAATCATCAGAGATAAACATCTCTGTAGTTTATAAAGTCTTTTTTCTTTCTCTCTCTCTTTTGCCCGCACACCATCCAATCACAATCATCATGCTTGTCTTCACAGTTATTATTATAGAGAATGGAGGAAAATGTGAAACGAAAATAAAGGATAAGAAAACAAAATATGAAGAAGAATGAGAAGGAAAAAAGTTACGGCAGTATTATTACAGGGTAAAGCGACAACTTTTGCTATTACTGTTGTGTGTAAAATAGTAGAGGTACAGTGTACACTAAGAAGAAGGGAAAGTATAGTGGTAATGGTAGTAGTAAATGGTAAAGAAGCGCGAGAGCAGTGTGATGGTGTGTGTGTGTGTGTTTGTGAGTGTGCAGTTTTTTTTGATAACACGGAGCATCATAGGAGAATACATAAAAGAGACCTGTAGATCGCTCCGCAACTGGTTGACGAGTGGAGAAAAGGAGGCTGGTACTTAAAATGGAAAGGAAGGAAAGCAACCAGGGCTGAGTCGGTTTGGTTGGTTGACTGTGGATATGGAGGACGATGACTTTCTCCAAGCCATTTACAGTTAAAGGAGAGAGAGAGAGGAGAAAAGAGAAAGTGAGTGAAAGGAAGGAAGGGAAAAAGACGGGGAATTATAGAGAGTGATATAAGCCATATATTTTTGTTATGTAATGTGGATATACTGTGATATGGATACGTATCTACTGCGTACCCAAGGTTTATCCTGGAACAAATTTCTCGTAAACTGCTGCTTCTAGGAATTTTACTACCACTTTTAGTACAAAGTACCTACTATACTCTGTATATATGCTGAAAGGAAGGAAGGGAAAAAGACGGGGAATTATAGAGAGTGATATAAGCCATATATTTTTGTTATGTAATGTGGATATACTGTGATATGGATACGTATCTACTGCGTACCCAAGATTTATCCTGGAACAAATTTCTCGTATACTGCTGCTTCTAGGAATTTTACTACCACTTTTAGTACTAAGTACCTTCTATACTCTGTATATATGCATGTACGGGTATACTTTTCCTCATATAAATTCCTTGTGAAAATGTAAGATGCAGCAGAGGTATAGATAAAATACGATAATATTATACAATGAGTAGCATTATATTGCTAGATTAAGCAGTAACTTGAGTACTATAATGGATACGTATCTACTGCGTACCCAAGGTTTATCCTGGAACAAATTTCTCGTAAACTGCTGCTTCTAGGAATTTTACTACCACTTTTAGTACAAAGTACCTACTATACTCTGTATATATGCTTGCATGGGAATATTTGGCCTTGTATAAATTCCTATTGAAAATGTAAGATGCAGCAGAGGTATAGATAAAATACGATAATATTATACAATGAGTAGCATTATATTGCTAGATTAAGCAGTAACTTGAGTACTATAACTGAAGGAAAAGGGAAAGTGGCAAGACCATTTTGAAAATGGCTGCAGCGGCAGTGAGCAGTATTTATTTTTATATGAGGAGAAAGCAACAGTGTTTTCTGCTTCTGTCCCTATCCTTGCCAGCAGCAGACACAGCCCATATAACCTTAAAGTATACCCGCTATACTAACTATACCCTAAACTTGTATAGAAAATCCTACTCTCAAAATATTATATTGCCCTTAGCCTCTTTTTTCCCTTGCTTCCATTTCTACTGCTGCTGATGCCGCCGCCTCCTCCTCCTACTTTAATGCTACATAAAGAGCCCTCAAGGACTGTAGTAAACTGCAGAAGCAGCAGTAGCACATGCAACACACTACGAATAATGTCCACAGAGCAGTAATGGTAGTGATGGCGGCACAAGTACACACTGTGCTTCTGGTCGTTATTGTTGTACTCCATGTACATATGTATTGCTCCCTCTCTCTGCAACAAATTTTCTGCATTTACACAAACAGAACATCACAGTTCAAGGTTTTTTATCAACATCATCGTGTCATTATTATTGCTGCTGCTGGTGCTTTATCCGATGCCATTTTTTTGCTTGGCAATACAACATTTTATGTATAAACGGGGAATCCTTCCCATTCAATATCATCATCATCAGTAAAACCAACAACAATACTCTGCTGTACTTTCACATATTCCATTTTAGCTTTACCTCGTAACAATAGCGCTGCAGAACCTTGTGTCGTTGTCCTTTATAATAACTCGTCGCCTCTCCATCCTCCTTTAATATTTTTTTGCACGAGGCAGCATCGCTATTAATGCCAGTGTGAAGAAGCTACTCATGCCACCGCCGCCACCACTGTCCTTTCTATTCTTCCAACAAGCAACAGCGTCAACGCCGTCTACAAAAGAAAGAGAAAGCGGAAAAAGGGTACCTACACACATGTAAGCATGTACACATGCCTATACTTATAAGCAAAAATAGATAGAAGCAACATTTTGCAGCAGAGCGAGAAAAAAAAATCTTTTTTTCTCTAAAAAGAACAAGACGACGGCGCAACAGTAGACAAGAATTAGGCACTTATTCTCCTCCTGCTTCCCTCGCGTCTATAAACTTTCTCGGTTGCCTTTTGTATATTTCCAGGCTATACATATGTATTCCTTATTTATATACATGTATAGTTTTTATGAACATGGTGTTCCTTTTGAAACAACTTAATACATCATCCGTCTCTCTTCTCCACTCTGCAGTCTTTTTCTCCACTATATATTTATACACCGAAACAAGAAGGCCATAATTTTCTTTTTAAGCTTTTTACGTATTAAAGAGAGAAACTTGCTTGCTACACTATGCGCCTTTGGAATAAAAAACATGCTCTATTGAAATTCCTTGCAGCAGACGCCGTAATTTCTTTTTCTTCTTCTTTTTTTCTTCCTCCTTCAGTAAAAGATCCAGCTTTGTATAGACAGAAGTAACAAGTGAAAAGCCCGTTTTACTAGCGAAACATTCTCCTTTTTTCTTCTTTGTATACACTTGACTTGGTTACTTGTTCACTTTACTGCTGCCTTTTTGTTGGCATTTGAAACGCAAAAAAAGGAAAAGGGCAGGGCAACAAGCAGCAGCGGCAGAGCAACAGCAGCAGCAGCAGTTGTTTTATTAGAATGTGTGGTGCGTACTAAATGTACATTCTATATATACCCATACTCCATATAAATATTATATAATATTATGTATGTATATTTAATAACAAAACCAAACCAGCAAAGAAAATTCATCTAACAAGTTACATCAACACAAGAAGATGAAGGAATAAAAAAAGGAGAGAAAAAGTTGTTTCACTTGACTGCAGTAGCAGCAGCGCTTTTCTTGCTGTTCTCCTTCTCCTTAAATTGAGCTATTTCTTTACTGCTCCAGCTTACTCACTTACTTACTTACTTAAACTTTACTTATTATTACAACAAGAGGACCACTGGTAATAGCCCTACCACCATTTCCTCATAAGATGTTTCCCTTGTAATACTTAAATTTTTTCAACCTTTCTTCTCATTTTCTTCTTGTCATGGTGGCATGTATTCACGTTCATGGCGAAGCAGTATATACATCATCTCTAAAGAGTATAGCGGAATGCCATGATGATCATGGTTTGGAGAAGGGGATAGAAAATTGCTTGGTTGTTGTAGGGTGCGGGTGCATGGCTGTGCATTGGATACAATTTTTTACAAGGAAAAAAGGTCCTCTTTGTTACAAGTTTTTTGTATACAATGAGGAGTGTGGTGGTAGTAATAATATTGTTGTGTAGCAAGATGAAAAAAGAGCAGCAGCATAAAAGGCACACTAATAAATGACAATCGCTCCACTAAAGCACAAGAAAAAGTTGGGAAAAGGAGAGAGAGAAAGAATACTTCTTGTTCAAGACATTTTATGCTGGTCACATTACACAAGACTTTTTTTTCTCTTGCCAGCCAAACTACTTTTTGTGTGCTTGAGAGAGTGCTACATGTAGTATTTATACTGTTGCTGTTTGCAGCAGCAGCAGCAGCAGCCGTTGCGAACCATCATCATCAAAATGCTGCGGCCATAGCCCAACAAGTTAAAAAAAAGTTTACAATGTTGTAAGTTGTTGGTGGAGAGGAAAAAATGTACGGGATTACAAGTTGAGTGAGTGGGTGAGAGAAAGAAAAAAAAGCAACAGTCTCTCTCCTTCTCTGGCAAAAGTACCAGCATTGCAGAATGCAACAGCAGTTGAATATTGCAGGCTATATAATTTTCTGTATAGAAGCTTATATGCAACATTTTAACTAGAAAAAAGTGTGTATCAAGATGAAAGCAATAACCAAAACCGGGAAGCGTTTATATTACCAGGAAAAATCCTATAACAAAAGACATTTGCCCGTAAAAAGTTTAATTGTAGTGGGAAAATTTTATTTTCGTCAAATAAAAGATGCCGGCTATGATTAGAGAATTTACGGTATATTTCCAGAAAATGGAGGGTCTGTGTCTGATGGTGGAGTAATGACAAAGTGTATAAAATATTTTTTATTATATTATGAAATATTGCGAAAAGACATTATTTTTAGGAATGTAAAAAGTAACTAGTGCTTTTTATGGACAGTTGTGTAGTATATAGCTACTTTGTACATGATGCATTTTGATAACACATTCTTCCGCATTTCTGATATCACCGCCGCTGCTGCTGCAGAGCATGTCATTTATTATCGCAGTTTGCGTTTTATGCTATAGAAAAAATATAAAGTATTATATTACCAAGCAGAATGTGTTATTTTTTGGTATCACTTTATTTCATCGGTTATTTTCCAGGAAAATGAAAAGGGTAAAAAAGGAAAGTTAGCGAGAGAATATATAT
>JAANSP010000467.1:0-21242 GCA_036850745.1 Homidia socia | reverse complement strand
GTAATAAAGAGAAGAAGACGCAACCATGCGTGTAGGTATACATGTATTTATAGGTATGCATTCGTGGAGAATGAAGAATGGATAACATGCAATTTTGCTTGGCTGGCTCTACAAAATGAATTACGTAAAAGAAACGAAAAAATATAAATTGGATTGGATAAAGATTTTGAAGTTTGAAGTAGATGTATGATCATGACTATAAAAGTGAAAATTTCCAAGAAACAAAATAGATTAGGTACATATTATAATAGCATCTTATCTTGTATCTCCTGTGATGATAACTTGTGCTTGTTTCATACGACAATATGAAATTGGCACGATATTAGTAATACAAACCCCAAGTCTACTCCTGTAGAAAAAATGGAGGTCCAGATTTAAAGGAAAATAAAGTCTTGTTTACTTTATATTCTCTTTTGTCCCAGGTATTTTTTTTGTATAATGCAATCTTTTGGTTGTCAGACACGAACTGTTTGTGACAAATTCATTGAAAAAATAATATTGTTATTATCCTCGTGTTTTTTGCTTTGCATTTACTGCGCTTCAGGCTTTTAGACAAACAAGCTATGGAATAACAATATTAAGTTGGCAGCTGGTTTAGTTTTTGGTGGAGTAAGTAAATAACTTTGTCATACAATTTTCTTCTCATGTGCTTACGTGCACCTTTCAGGGACACCAAAATAGTACAAAGCCACTATACAGCACTATACGACCCAAACAATTATAGAATTTAAATACCAAAAATCTATCGGAAGTCATGTTTTCCGTTTTCTCAATGAAAATGTATTTTCAGTTCAAAAGGAAACAAGAGTCAGGCAGAAAATGAATGTGGTGCAGCAACGGAAGGAAAAAGGGATCCAATCTACACAGCCAGACGGATGTACGGGTTCACGCTTTGTGGCATGCAAGTATGCCGTTCGCCCGTCAGTCAGTCATCCCNAAAAAGGGATCCAATCTACACAGCCAGACGGATGTACGGGTTCACGCTTTGTGGCATGCAAGTATGCCGTTCGCCCGTCAGTCAGTCATCCCCACCATTTAATAATAATATTACATAGCTAAATAACATATTTATAAACAGCAACAAAGTTATAAAAGTTACATATTTTTTCCGAAACCTATTAACCAACCAACCCAACCGTATGTGTCATATCAACCTTTCTTCCTTCCGCTTTGACACTAAACATGTATAAAATCCACATTGACTGTACAAAACATCATCCTATATAATATATATATTTCTTAGCGTGTATTAAATTTTATTACATTTGAAACATGGCACTTTCAAAGCATACACACGTGAAACATTTTTACAATCATTTAGCACGTCATAGTACATACGTATTATTCATNTCAAAGCATACACACGTGAAACATTTTTACAATCATTTAGCACGTCATAGTACATACGTAAGTACACGTACAAAACAAACACTTGGATATTTGTTGCTTCGTGAAAAAATTTTCTGATAGAAAAAAATACTCTGCTTAAAATAGATTGTTTTTTGTTCGGAATTCTCATTCATTCCTCTTCCAAAAGAAATGGCGGTTAAAAATGACTTTGTGTTCACAAACAAGCGGAAGGAAGGATATAAATGTTTCATATCCCAATACAGACTTGCAGCAACTGTTTAAAAACACAGAGTCGACAAGGACATAAAATTAGTTTTGAGAATGACATGGAGAGAATGTAAGCATAACTCTGCATATTTTCAAAAATTCCTGTTTCCACCAACATTTATTACTTTTTATTATGCTTTTAACATTTTACTACACACAAGTTTTATTTCTAGTTATCTCTCATGCGGCAATCAATTTTTATTTTCCTTTCTTCTTCTCCGCTTGACAACTCTGGAAAATAAGTGCTGAATAAAAAAGGAAGGAAATATTTTTGCAGCTTGTGCGCGCAACAATATGCACAAAGAATTATCATCACAAACAAATGAAAAATCCGACAAACTCCAGGTGGGCTGTATAGTGTATGGCGATAATGAAAATGATAGGCGAAAGGAAAGGCACACATCTTTTGAAAATTCTTTTTTAGTACTACTAGTAGTAGTAATAGCAGTCAACCCACACGCCTACAAAAAAAGTTATTATACAAGACAACTACTACTGCTGCTGCTGGTAGCTATTAAAAACCCACATTGCTCATTGTACATACGGTTATCATCCTCCTCTCATCTCTCACAGAGAAATCAAGAGTGCACGCCACATTTTTCCCCAGAGTTAATTATAACTTTGGGGAAAGAAACTTTTATAATTAAAATTTGTTATGCTATCTGTAATCTGTATACTGCTAGTCGTCATTTCATTTCTTACCATTATTTATTTCTGTTAATTGCATAGGCATTTAAAATAGGCAGCAGTATACATTACAAAAAATTATTCCATCCTTCGTTAAAATTTATATACATATTAAATTTCGTTTGCATTATCAGGTAATGCATCATCATATCACAAACTTGCTTTTTGTACAGTGTACAGATAGGTACAGCAAATTGAGCATAATTACAGCATAATATATTTCCTCTTCTTTATTTCTGGTTTTGTCCATGTAGACATAACACAAAACACAACATTTGTAATACACACAGAATTACCACACACTGAGAATAAATACTTTTTGGTGAAATAAAGATAATATGAAAGTGATGAAAAAATATGATTACCCCCCATAAAAAATTGTTATTATTTCACCTAGATGGCAAATTCTGAAAAAGTCTAATCTCTTTTCAAGTTTTTTTCAGCTATATAAAAAGAATTATAACAGCTGCCATAATTTTTTTTATTAATATGTAAGTTCTTTAGTTTGATAAAATTTTAAAAAAAGATAAATACTGAAAGCAAACGTGTGGCAAATGGTGAACTATTGTTAAATGGGCGTTATTAAGTAGCTACGATTAATGTATGCGCTGTTCAGTCTCCTCCGTCTTTTTATTTGCTGATATATAGTTTTTTTTATTATACCTTCAGCAATTTTCACTCAAGTTAACGGTTTGTTAAACAATTTAGTTATCCAGAAGAAAAGCCCACAAAAAGTTGCAACCGAAAATGAGGAGGAGTCAAATAAAACAGTCACAATAGAAAAAGTTTATGAATAGCCATGCTAAAACAATATAATGACTAAGAAGTTGGTAGTAGCTTTTTTAAATGAAAATGTGCTGTAAGCAGAAAAGCAACTAACTAGTAGCATAGTAATAAGTAATAACCATAATAATGTAGGTCTCGTTATGAAATCAGATGTAGGCGAATTTTCCAGTTCACCCACACTCACGCTTCTTCTTCTTCTCCGTTTTTCTCGTGGTACTGGTAAGCAACAAAACGGTAACAACGGGCTGAATTTATAGAGTAACATTATTATTACAGAGAACAGAAGCACTACCAAAATTTACTAAACTGCTCTGCTGCTGCTGCTACTACAACTACAACTACTAGAAAACCAACTGTGTTGGCTGTTGCTCTTGTAGCTGAGAAAGGCAGCAGCAGGTACCTCTCACTTTTGCTGCCATGTTCTTCAAAGGGAAAAAAGTAAACGAAGAATGAATGTGCTTGATAATGATGATGATGATAATCATAATGCTACACTAACTAAGCCAGAATGGCGTATTAACGGTGAAGGTGGTCTCTGAACCTGATGATGATGTTGGTTTGTTGTACTAGCATAGCATATACACTCCTTTCGTTTGTACAAACATTTTTTTTGGAGTGAAGGAAGAAGAAAGGCATGTGATGTGAGTAATAATATGTGAGAGAGAGCAAAATTGATGTGTGGGTGTTTTTGTTGGATTGTTGGAACAAGAGAGACAGCAGCGTTCACTTGTTCAATGACAAAAGCATGAAAACACCTTCGTTTTTTTCATTTATTTTGCAAAAGGGAAAATTCCAGGGAAAAGTGTAAGCGCACAAGTCTGACACACAACTGAACACAGAATAGGTAAATAAAGTGAGCTGCAAACTGCTGCTAAACTAAACTTTGTAGTAGGAGCAGTAGTACTAAATGAGAACCATATGTCGTGTCTATTAAATATAAATTTTCTGCTGGAAAGCATATACTACTACTTGTTACTTTCTATTAGGCCCATTAGGTAGAGTCAGAGAGAAGCACATAGTCATATAGGATTTTTTATATCCAGTGTTTTGCTCCAATTTACCCGCACAATATATGAATGTATGATCTATGATTCACAATATGAAAAAGGTATCCGAAAAAAAATTTGGGTGTGCTTTCCTTTCTCACTTTTTCCCCTTCTTGTCAAGCCCCCACAATAATATTATTGGGCTAGCCGTTTATGTTTCGAGTAGAAGAATAATATTCCATTCACAAACAGAACATGTCTCTGTATTAATGCTCCGCGTGAGTGTGAATGATTTAAGTTGTAGTACATATAGCAAGAGGAGAATTACTTATTATGCGCAATAATAATATCGCATACTGCCATTTTCCTATTACAACGACCAACCGACATTATGTCAGGTAGTTATTTTGTCGTCGTCCTACACATTTTTTTCGCTTCGTTTTTCTTCAGAGACAACATTACACATACATTACATAAAATATTTATAGGGAATGGAAAAAAGTGTAAGCAAAAGTACATAAATGGGAAAGTTACATTGTTGCTTCAGACAGAGAATCGTGTGGGGTGATGATGATGATATGGCTGTGATATGTGTGCCCACACAGTAATTTGGTGTTTCCTGAAAACAGACTTTCAAAATACACAGGGGAAGTATTAACAGCAAGGTATGACTGTATCTCGAGCAAGTACAAAGAGGAAACAGGGAGTAACGAACGTTTGCTTTTTTGTTTATTAATTCCCTGAAAAACTGGCTCATCAGCATCGTCCTCTTTCTGTACATAACAATTAAAATGCACAGAATTTTTAGACAGAAAACTTGTTCTGACTGATACCGATAATGAACCTACGATAAGCCCATACATGCTTCTTGATACAAATGAGAGTTGAGTTTGAGTGAAGAACAAAATTTCATTCCATTATCTGATACTTTTCTATGAAATACCTAGTTAAATAAATACCTAGCTCATGTTTCCAGATAATGCAAATTGACAAAATATACGTTCAAGTGGATATACTCGGAAAAATACCAACCTCAATATATGCCGCTAAATGATCCCATAAATATACAAGTACTATACCGACTACGCTTACATGTTATCTTCTGGCTATATGTAAGTATACTTATAAGTGGGTATTTGGTATGGATGGAAATACTCGTAATTTTGCTAAATGATTCCTGCTAACCTCTTCAACAAAACAAATATTTATAACGTTCAACGTTCAATCAAATACAAGGCTTTACTATAAGCTGACTGACTGACAGCAAGGAGTGAATGTCAAACATCCACTTCCTGCTTTGCGAGCAGTGATACTCTCCGAAATTGCCCTTTGGTTCTCAGAAAAGCTCTTTTAGACATTGTCCACCGGGATTTTGTTACGTGTTACATGTGCAGCAAGGGCATTAAGTACATTTTTACATGTACGTCCATCCTCACTCCATCTTACTGTGAATTTAAAAGCCGCTTAACAACAAAGACAGGATTTCACACCTTTCATCTTCCCAATAATGAATAATCCAATAATCCAACCTGCAATAAAGAGATCGTAAAATTGGGCAGAGAGCAAAGGAAACCTGATGTCCAACAACATATTAAATCCCAGCAAAGAAATATAAAATTCAGTGTCAAGCCTCTTTTTCCCCTCTTATTACGAAAAAAGAGATGGTCGGCAGAGGATGTGTGGATATGAAAATACTGGTAAAGGTGTAAGCCCTCCTACAACACCTACTGACACTGATGATAATTATCCTTCCCGTCATTTTATTTATTTACCAACTACCTACCCAATACACTACCCACCTTACCTCCTCCGTCGTCATTGTAATCATCTTTTATCTGTCTTCTAATCCACATTTTCCCTTTCTTTTCCCAACAAACCCCCTAGCTGCAATCAGAGATATACGAATTCCTGTTTATTTACTGAAAACTAAAGTGACATAATCATGATGAGTTTCATATATACCTACATAGGTGGTTAGTAGTAGTAGCGTAATAATATAACATTCACAGTTATATGTTTTTATGCTTCTTCTTTGCTTCATAAAACATTAAGCGTGTTTTGAAACGTGAATAAAAACTTGAGGAAGGAAATTAATCACAGTTAGTTGGTTATTAACTAGCAGCAAGAAAGAAAAGAACATCAAGCTTAAAAATCAGTTATCACCAGTACTAATCACTTTTTCCTTTTCTCAAACACCATTTTACCTCTGTGGAGTCGTAATCACCTTTCGAAAAATAATAATCATGATAATAACAATAAACGATAAATTTTCTAAAGCCACAACAGTCACATAATATTATATGTTCTCCCTTGACACATGGAATAGTGCACGCTATGCACACGAGGCAACAACAACCAAGAAGATTAGGTATATATTTTTCCTCCCTTTTTCCCTTAAGAAGATATTTTATTACAGCACAAAAAAGTTATTCCACATTTTCCAATGGAATGACATCTTTTTAAAAAACAGTCAACCGATATAACTTTTTTCTTGCCATAAATACCTACATACGCTTACTTTATCCAGCAGTTACTTTACTGCTTTAAAAAAATCCTTAGACAAATATTACAAAACTGTCATGCCTCTTCTCCCATGCTTGCCAAGCCACAAGGTATTAAGCAAGTTTTATATGCATTCTTCAAAGCCATAAAAGCTCGTAATGAACGTATGCATCGTTAAAGTCGTAAAAAAGTTTTTTCCCCTCTATCTCTCTCAGCAGAGCACATCCTTTAAAAAACCAACTTCTTCCTCATCTTCTTATCTCACTTCCATATTATATGGAGAACGTGCCCATGACGTGTACTGCAATGAACGAGTTGTAAAAAGAGACACTACCAATTTAAAATATATAGTAGCATGTAACACAATTTTATGTGTACATTTCTACCTTCAAAATGAAAACGAAATGAAACCAGGAACCAACAAAAAAAAACTTCTCGTCATCTTCTAAAAAATACTTATTCTTAAAAAATAGCATCCGGATTTATTGCAAGATGTACACACACAATACCAGAGTAAAAGAAGTACCTGGAGACGAGAATCTCTTTCGTTCAAACAGAGTCTAGGCGATACATGTTCTAACAATTGAAAAGTACCACCAACATGATCATCATGAGGATATGTTGATCGCTTTGCTGTCTCGCTTTTTTAGGGAATACAACAGACAGAAACTAGCAAGACCAAACATATACCAAAGCCAAACCCATCTTCCAGTCGTTTTTCATTCACACAAAAACTTTAATAACAACAGTTGCTCGTAGTAGTAGTAGGACAAGTTTCTACTACTTACCTATCTAACCTACATATTATAATACCCATTATACCTACTACAGGCTCGTTTTTTGTCTGCTTTTTTATCTCACTACTTAAGCTGCTCCTCATGGAGTCAAACAGTGTTCGAGGTCTCCTGAGGTATCACATCATTTTAAATTACACTTGCACGCATTCACTAGGACTCCAGTAGTATATACCTTTAAAATCAAGGATATGATGCGTTTAAAAAAGTTTGATGATGATTGGATTGGGAAGAGCAAGAGTAAAAAGGCTGTTATTGGAACACTCGTATTTTTTTCTTCATAATCCTCTATCTCTCTCTCTCCCGTTCTCTGCGAGTCATCATTCTTTCCGCTGTCGTTTCGATTTGTCTTCTTTTCATGTAAAGTTAGAAGTGCCATACCTTTTTTTCTTTAAAAAAAAATACTGTTCATCTTCTCACCACATGAGATTATAGAGAGAGATAATGCCAAGAAAACTAGTCAATGGAACGTACGCATGTAATAAGTCTGTCTCTTTTTCTTCATCGCATCGTCATCGTCGTCCTCCATTATTCAATAATTTTCAACTACCTTACAACCGCACAGATTTTTCAAATTTATTGAGCATGTCTGTACATGCACAAAAAGTACAGCTAGGAAGATTGCTATACAGTTTTATTTTTATCTGCTTCTTTTTTAAGCTGCTCTAAAATGTCTAAATACAAATAAAAAATTAATAAATATTTAGAAACAGTGATTTTTGCTATCATGGTACACTGACATAGAAAACGAGTAAAAAATTCTTGGTAAAAAATAACAATTTCCTTTCCACAGAATATGATGATGATGATGATGATGAGTGGTAGGAGACAGACAGATGAGAGTTTTATGGTGAAGTGCGACAAGTCAGGAAGAAGAACATGGAGGAAGGCATAAAGGATATTATGATGAAGGAGAAAAGAGCATCATCAGCGACAAGAATATTAAAGTAAACATACATAACCTAATATGACGTTGTTAATCCTGTTGAAAATTTTGAGGAGATGCTGATTGTACAACTTGTCCATACATCATCGTCATCGCATAATATAATAGCAACATTTTTTTATTTTATTTTTTACTATATAGACCCACACGACGAAGTAAAATGTAATATTCAAACGGAGATGATGATTATGATGATGTACCTTAAAACTGTAAAGTATAAAGATTATTCATAAACTTTTTTTTCAATGGTAAGCTGAAATAAGGAGAAACTCAAGCAGCATTAGCAACTATAGTATCGTGTGTGTCTCACTAACTAAACCACAGAAGAGAGATAGATTGGCAGAGAGAGGAAAAATGAGAGTAGCACATCCAACATCATCATCGTCATTCAGAAGAATATCAACTCACTCACAAGCATCAACGAGAGGAGATGGAGAACCAACACCCAAATGACCCTCGAATGCCACAGATTTTTATCGTCTTTTTCTTGTTCATTTGTCTTATAATGATTCTATGCGCATATATATCTAAAACTTGTGCTGCTGTTGCGTTTTACCACGAAAGTACATCTCTTGTTACTTGACTTACTGCTGCAAAACCTCATATCATTTAATATAGTTGTGAAACTATTATGTAAAAGGAAGATGCAGAACTCGCATATAGATAAACCACAAAATATCCAATCCACAAAACAGCAGCAGTTGATAGTTCTAAAGTTGTATGTAAATCAGTTTAAATTGAAATGGCCGAATCTACATATAAACCCATTCTTTTTATTTATTATTATTTTTTGTGCCGTTGCTGCCCTTTCATGCACGGATGATCTTTTTGTTGGACTGCAAGCAGCAAATAAGATTGTCTTGTGTTTATATTATTTATTTGCTTGTTGAATCATTTTTGACGGACGACTGATCTGGACCAAATGGAATTGATGATAATAAAAAATGCAGAGATAATCTACATATAAACCCATTCTTTTTATTTATTTTTATTATATTATTTTTTGTGCCGTTGCTGCCCTTTCATGCACGGATGATCTTTTTGTTGGAGTGCAAGCAGCAAGCAAGATTGTCAAATAAGATTGTCTTGTGTTTATATTATTTATTTGCTTGTTGAATCATTTTTGACGGACGACTGATCTGGACCAAATGGAATTGATGATAATAAAAAATGCAGAGATTCCTGTAGAGATAATCATGCAAAGATTATGAATTCTTTCGTGCGTAAAAATGTTTCTTTTTTATAGGTATCTGGTTGTTATATTATATGAATATTTATGTGACGAAACCAAGTAATATACAACTTTGCTTTTGAGCAACTGTCCACATCATAAAATGCCAACATGGGGGCACATAATAAGGAAAAGTAATAAATAATTTGTAGTTAAGTTGTGTAAGGTTAAAAAAATCATGTGACTTCTAGAAAATGGCAAGCAAGATAATGAGCAAACGTGTAAAATCTTATTTTTTTCAATGAAAAATGCATGACATTTACAAGAAGAAAAGTAGGTGAGTAGTGAGACGCCAGACTCACTACATTTTGGGAAAAAAGTATACACATTGTACCCAAGCGCGTTTCATATTAAGCACATATTATCCAAGCATTTTAGGGTGATGCGGCTGTTGAGAATGAATGAAATAAAATAAAAGATTGGAAAAAGATTTTTTTTTGTTTTTAGCACTTACCCGAACGGTGTAGGTTACCCCTTCTTTGCTCAACATCTGGTCGGAGTGAAGCCATCCTTTTAAGGGTTTATTAATGAACCCGGAATTTCTCACATCTTCAAGAGAAATGCCAGCAGGAGCTGTTGTTGTGGTAGTACTACTCCCAATTGGAGCTGCTGTTGCAATTGGGGTAGAGGAAGCAGGAGCAGCGGCTGCTGCTGCTGCCGCAGCACCACCAGAGCTATTACTTGTGGCAGATGATGACTGATGAGAAACTCCGGAAGAGGAAGTTGTAGAATGGGACAAGACGGACGCAGAATGTTGGGAGGATGAATGCTGACTAATATTTACACTTCCTGCGCTTTCGTCGGAAAAATCAGAGGTACCTCTCACAGTGCTGCTGCTAATATGACTAACACCGGAATCCGAAGAGGACCCATGTGAGCGGGGTGCGACGGGTCTTCTCTTTGGAGTTGGATTCATTGTGATACTGCTGCCACCAGAACTACCGGGGGATAATGAACCTGTTTGAGGATGATGGTGGTGGTGATGCTGTTGATGTTGGCGAAGGGTAGAAGCTGTGAGTGAAGAGGGATGGTGAATAATCAGTTTACTATTTGGTTTAAGAGTGGAAGGAGGTCGCGGAGGTGGGGATGGAGGAGCCGAGTAAGTTGACTCTCCAGATTCGCTGCTATTGCTAAAGGAGGAATTTGGGGCTGATCTATGAAGTTTTTCAAAGGGGCGACGTTGATGATGCTGGTGATGATGAGTTCTTCTGGCACTGCCACTGTTGTCAGCAAGAGTAGCAGCCGCTTGAAAAATAATACTTGACTTGGAAGGTTTATCCGGCCTACGGGGTGGCTCTGGATATTGTTGTGGTTGAGATACACTGCTACTTCCTGAACTCCAGTCAATGTTACGCAGTAGTATCTCCTGTTCTGTTGGCGTTAATAACTGTCGTACTCTGAGCGATGTGTTTCGTTCCAATGAGTGGGCGCTCCGAGTTCTCTGCGCTTCTTTCTCCGAGCCAGACTCTTTTCTGCTTTGCGATCTGCTGAGAATGGAACCTGCTGCCCTGGAAGCATAGGAAGAGGATGATGGAGATGATAGCTGTGCGGCTTCTATTTCACGCCAAGTCAGTGTATGAGGATGATGAAGGTTTTGTTGCTGTTGAACATGGTGACTATTTGGGTATACGCGGGTATTACTGCATCTCTCCAAAGAGCGGGACCTCCGTCTTGTAGCAAAAGTTTGATTACTACTAGCACTACTATGGGCACTACCACCCCCACAACTGGCACTATTATTGGAGGAGGCGACTAGCCTTGGTCCACAATTTGAGGAAAGCACTCCAGGTATGGGAGCTGCAGCAGTTCTTAGTATGTTACTCCCACATTCAACGTAACGTTCACTACTCACATTGTTTGCTGCGGTGGCGGAGGAGGAAGCGGATGATGCGGTGGGAATCGATGAAAACTCAAAGTTGTTATTGTGAGTGTTGGGTATATGAGTTCTTGTGGAGGAGACAGAGCTCAAATTATTAATTTGCTGAAAGCCAGTCCAAGGGAGTCTAATTGTGGCATGGTCACCCAACTGAACACTATTTAGTCTGCGTTGCGAGCTACTGCTGCTCTCATTGTCTCCCAAATACGAAGTAAATGTTGTTGCAGAAGCGTTTCTTGGAACACCACCACCAGCGGCAGCAGGGCCACCACCAGCGTTTCCGCCACACACAGAAGCAAGAACACTATTTGCATTTACATTGTTAGCATCGATATTCACGCGATGCAAATTATTATCCGACTTTGACTTGACCTTCAGCTTACTTTTATTCTTATTCTTTGAACCAGGCGTCACACTGTTCACCACCTTTCTTCCAATTGAGGACACCGTATTGGTCAAAAAGTTACCTGAGGACGATGACGAGGAAGTTGAAGCGTGCTGCTGCTGCTGCGAGCAACTTGCATTTCCTCCTACCCGACTGTGCTGAATAGGCAGAGGGCTTTTGTGCGGGTGTGCGTAAGTTCTGGTCTGTGGCGTGCAATGAATTTGTGATTCTTCAAACGGCGAGTCGCTTATCAATAATCCGGTCGACTCTCCAGCAGGATGACTAATATTGCTACCACTACTAATGCTACTACTGGCATCACATGGTGTCGTTGATGATGAATCCACTTGAGATGAGGAATCTGGAGAACGGCAAGGTTTATTTGTTTTATTACTACTACGAGCTAGTGCAGTAGAGGATGCCGTGGAGGAGCCGGATACAGTGGAAACATCATTTACTCTTACATTATTACTGCTACTACCACCAACACCACCACTTTGTCCTCCAGGAATATTCGAAGGAGGGATATTGCTACTTGGAGAATTTATGGTGGAATTTTTACCGTACGACAGGGGAAACTTGGTATACCTGAGATCAGTAGAATTGGATTTGTTATTGTTATTATTTGCAATGTTTGTACCCGTTGAGCCGGTGGTATTTCCACCACCGACCGCTTTACCAACAGAAACAACAACACCGCAATCTTGATGTTGTTGATGCTGCTGAAGATGATTATTATGACAGGAAGACTTTTCCAAGTGCTTCGTGCTAGACTTGAACTTGACCCCGAAAAAACTCAAAATGCCGCCACCATTGTTGCTGCCACCGTTGGAAGGGGAAGTGTCGTTGTTGTTATTATTGTTGTTGGACTCTGGACCCCCGACGTGCCGTCCAGAAGGACTGTGGGTTGATCTACTGAAAGCGGACGAAGATACTACGCTGTGCACCTCAGGACCCTGACCACTAGCTCCACCAGGAAATGTTGAGACAACGCCGCCACCACTACCGGATGTAGGTGAATGGCCTGGATTGCACTGATGAAGCGTTTCGGAAATATCACCAGCACTCCTTGGTCTTCTGATTTTGTTTTTCTGTTGATGATTCACTATCAATTCTGCTTGGTTTTCATCGATACTGTCGGATGCGTCACAGTTTAATTCGGTAACCTCCGCTTGTGCTGTATGAGTGAATACATTGGAATATTTTCATTGTCATACTCCGTACAAAAATCGCAGTCGTTGTTTAGGGGTTTGAAAAATTACGCAAGATATTCTGGTCTGCAACAGAGCACCTCTTCGTATTATGTGACATTCATTTAAAAATGCATTTCATCATCTTTTTTCAGAATTGGGAAAGAAAAGTTTAAATGGGCTTATATGAATAATAAAGCTACCATCCTCACTTCAAATTATTTTTTCCTCAAACCTTTTTTATCTGGCACGCACGTATCTTTGACACATCCTCTGGATAGGTAATATTTTAATGTCTCTATGTAATCGACCCTTTACGCCTGTGTACAAATGTACCCATGTTATACCTATAGCTAGCTTGTTCACTCAGCCATGATGCAATAATATTTCTTGAGTAGATACATTTGTAAAAAAAGCATGAGTGATCGTGTACACTACTACTACTCTCTTTAGTATTTAAGCAAAGGACTTGTATTATTTATTATACTGCTGTTGGCTGGCTTTTTTGGAGAATTTTTTTGTGTAGCCTCTTTAAATTGAACTAATGGCATTTCCTTAATTGCCCCAAGTGTATGAATACTACTTTGAATTAAACGAATGAATGAATGAATTATTATTATGATTAGTGTAGATCAAGTATACATTAGAGATGGGTTGGATAAGATTGTATTAATAATGATGATGATGGAATGTGAACAATGAATGATGTGAACATACAAAAAAGTTTTACATTTACCAAGCATGCAGCACTATATGGTTTGGGTGCTCATTCTACACATACTTATATACAATTTTTTGAAGACACGATGATAAATATTACTTGATGAACACTCTTTCATGTCCTGATTTCGTTCTCTGCTAAAAAAAATAATGAAAAGAGAGCATGTAAATCTTGCCAACTACCATCCATGAGAACAACCAGTGTAAAGGCAAGGAGACTAGACTACGTACATTTTTTGGAAACATGATGCGACACCACATTTGTTCCCAATCTGCTGACTTGCTCTGAACTTATAGTAGTACGCATATATACTATCTTGAGACTGTTCATTTCATGTTCTCAGATACTGTAGCCAGATCGCACATCCCTTTCATTGCAAAAAGGATTAAAAATCAGTTTCCCTCTTTTTACTCCCATTGTGTGTGCCAGTTCCATCATCATCATTGTATTTTATATACATGCATACATAATTATACATACCTATGCACATTTCTACAGAAATTTCTGCATATATATCTACAAAAATAATACCCTCTTTTGATCTTCCCTGATGATTAAAACAGTAATTAAAACTTGACAAATTGCATTTGTCTTTGTTCAGCTACTCTGTTCTATATACCCCTACAGTGCTATGTATGCTGTGCTCTTCCTTTTTCTGATCTGGGTAAGGTAATATGAAGAATGAAGATTCTGTCCAAAATATTCCTCTATAATTATTATCATTAAATAACTTACGAATTAAATGGACGTGGGTGTAAGCATCATCTTGCAGAGAGTGGTAAGACTTGGATGTTAGGCATTTGAGTATTCGTCCAATTTCTGAAGTCATTTTCACTTTATTCTCCTTTTCCCTATAGAGAGTTCAGGCAGAGCTGAACACGCTGGATTATTGCTACTATTATTGTACCCCGACAACAATGCTAGCAGCAGCACTTGTGCAGTTAACTTGTTCAATATGCAATAATAAATGCATGAAACATGCTTATTTTCTTCACAGAGTAAAAACTTTTTTCTCTTAAAATCCAACACGAGACAAAGTAGAAATGAGTCACATTTTACAGCGCAAATACAAAAAAAGTTTTGCTTTTGGTTTAAAAGTCACTAGAAAACACTAGAAAATATTTTGGTATATTCAGAAAACTAAACAAATTGTTCTATCGTACATCGTAAGAGAAACAACACTAACTTTATATACTTAATATTTACTGAGAGACAACCTGGGATTCTTGGTATCTCGCATTGCTCTCTATAGAATTATAAATCCACAATCCACCACATCCGCAACAACAGTACAGTTTGCTCTGCGTTTGTTCGCATGAACGAAAATGGTATTTATAGCAAAAGTCAAGTTTTAATGATAGTCAATTTTTTCGATATAAATATTATTTCAGCTTTTCCACTATGCACAATGTGGTGGAGTATGTGTACGAGTGTGAGGGCATCCACTACCATCACCGCCAAAGCTGATATTACTACTGGTAGTAGGATTCTTGGTGATACCCTGTTCTGTCGGTCGGATTTTATGAATGGATGGATGCACCACCACCACGGCATGAATTTTGTGAATGAATGAATTCTCTCTGTCTCCCTCTGAGAAAATTTTTCTCTCTCGCTTTTCGACAACGACGTGTGTGTAGCAGAAGCAGAGCAGAGTGTCGCACCGTCGTCGTGTCCTCCTACCTTACGTCCGCTCAGTCAGTTTTACCAAAAAGGATATTACTACTACAGAGCACACCATTCGAAAATAATAGAAGCATAATATATAGGCAAGTTAGTATAAGGAGTAATGATAATCCTCCTATTATGGTATTCACAAGGGACAAAACTCTTTCTCACACACCGTCGTCACACAAACACCACACTCAAACTGACTCTCTGCTCTGAGGAAGATGAGGAGTGGAGCGAGCGAGCAAAAGCTGAGAGAGAGAGACAGAGAAGGGAATTTGTAAGTCAAATGAATTCATTCACAAAAACGAACGGCAACACTGACATTGCATTGTCGTCGTAGTAGGTAATATCATCATCATCATCATAGCATAATATTGTATTTGTAGGTTATGTGTATGGTAATAATATGCATTCCCACACACTTAACCCTGTAGTATTCGCTGTATTTGTATACACAATGACACGGTAATGTTTGATGGTGGTGTGACTCGACTTTACCTATAGTTTGCCTAAAGTAGCAATATCAACATTATGATGGAACACCAAAAAATAGGGAAAAGGATAATAATAGCAGTCTTGCAATAGGTATGTCCATATAATATTACTCTATCTATACATATATCTAATTGCACATTACATTATGGGCTGTTTGCACATTTGTTGTCTATATCATCCATGTATTTGGTTGTTGTAACATTAAAGGGCACAAAAAATTATTATCAGTCATATAAAGTGTTTGATGATGATTATGATGACGACAATGTTGTTGCTGCTGCTGATAAGGAGGAAAATGATGATGATGAAAATTATAGGTAAGATGACACATAGTAAAAGTACTTGTTATCATCATGTAGTTTTCCCATTAGTTTTAAAGCTAATCTTTAGCTAATTCAGGAGCACGCAATGACAAAGACAAAACAATGTGCGCTTTACTGCTAAAATGACAGTCGCAGAAGCACCATTAACTATTAAACTGTCTCGTCTGAAGAATCCAGACATGGTGGTGTGTAGGAAAAGGACATCAGAGAAAAAGCCAGACAGAGAGTCGATATAGTCTCTTTTAGAATCTTGTGATGATGATGACGATACATGATACATGTATAAAATGGTAATAAAACGTCTTGGATAAAAAATCATGTGTAAAAAATCACAAGAATAAATAACAGTCTCCTTCACATTTCCACATTTAATTCAATATTATATACTATGACACCAACAACAGGATGTTGTCATCTTGTAATGCAAATCTCCAAAAAAATATGTAGTGAATTTGAAAGGAAGAAGCGATGCAAAAATGTCTCACACAGGCAGACTACTTGACGTTCCATTGATGCCTATGGTGTTGATAATATCGCTGTTTATTCCCTTTTTCTCGAGCAGTGGAACAAATACAGCCTCGCTCCATCGTGTCACAAAATTAACAGTTAAAAATTATTAGTACATCGATAACCAGCTGAACAAACACTAGGAAGAAGCGATGCAAAATGTCTCACACAGGCAGACTACTTGACGTTCCATTGATGCCTATGGTGTTGATAATATCGCTGTTTATTATTATACCCTTTTTCTCGAGCAGTGGAACAAATACAGCCTCGCTCCATCGTGTCACAAAATTAACAGTTAAAAATTATTAGTACATCGATAACCAGCTGAACAAACACATTCTCTCTCTTCAACTCAAAAAGTAATTCATTATTTTTCTCTTTTCTATTTTTGCATGTGAAACTACATAAGAAATGTTTTGCTTGAAAAAATCTCAAACTAAAAGAGTATAATAATAATAATAATACGAGAAAAGGAGAAGCAGTTTGTAGCAGGATGATGATGAGCAGCACGACCCCACGGACCTTCTCGACGGATCGGCACGCTATTTCTGAATGTAATGTTGGCAAAGTTCCGAGTTCCGTCCAAGTTACTACTTCCATTCTACTGCTGTTTGTTGCCATCTCTCTCTCGTATCCTTTCTCACAGGATGACGACCAAGACACGACAATAATACATATAGCATTACTACTTACTACTTCTGCTCCTGCAAGACTACAACAAGCTTTAAACTTCTCATCCTTTCTTTTTGTAGCTTAAAAATCTTTTATATGCCACAATACAGTGTAAAAATGTTTTACTCGCATTGCAAGTAAGAGGAAATAATAGCAACTTTAACCAACCAACCAACCACTGTGTTCTCTCTCATCCGCGCTCTTCTCCTATTTTTCCTCATGCTCCATATATCATCATCATCATCATCTCACTCACTCAAGTCAACCAGCAGTTTTTTCTCTCTTCTTTTGATGTGATGTTGCTCTTGTGCTCATCGTCTATATACCAAAAAATGTATATACATACATACCCATTTTACTGCTCATCATAATATTTATAAGAGGATTCATTCACACACACTCACACTACTCTACTTCTTCTGATATTATATTCCCCAGCACAAGCTAGTTATACTTTCCTAAACAGCAAATAATAAGCAGCACAAGGCAATCTCGTTCACTCGCTCTCGCTCGCTCCACTCCTACAACTTTCTTATAAAAATATTAGGTAATTGTGTTCTTTTTCCTCTCTCTCTCTCTTGTCATCCTCTCTCCTTCTGAAGAAGCCTTATTTTTTTCGATCCCTGCTTCCCTTCTGTATAAATGAGGCTCTTGTTGTGTTTAAACACATCCATTCATATTCCCTGTTTGCAAGCTGTCTGCCGCCGACTGCCTATATTGCTACTTGTTCATCTTCTGAAACTCTGAGACTGACTACTTCTTCATAGTAGTAATATTTTATTTTGGGATTGGAATTGGAATTGCTGTGGTGCTGCTTCCTTTATTTTCCATACCATGTGGCTTGTCGTATAACTTGATGATCAGTTTCA
The DNA here is from genome assembly GCA_036850745.1 of Homidia socia. NCBI lineage: Eukaryota > Metazoa > Arthropoda > Collembola > Entomobryomorpha > Entomobryidae > Homidia > Homidia socia. Next base: position 2,987 of record JAANSP010000467.1, on the reverse strand, counting down.
TTCTATCAGATCATGGTCGTAGAAACAGAGACTGTTGTATAACAGTATACATTGTTGTGAGGAAGGATCGACGGACGGAGATTGAATACAAAAGAGACGAAGAAGAAGAAGCGGCAGTTGGTACGTGTGCGTTTTATGCTCTTTTTTTCCTTTACAAAACTGTATTGATTCTCTAGAGATGAAGGAAAAAATACTGGGGACTGCTTTTTACTCTTCATTTTCCTCAACAACTTTTCAAACAACAACAACAAAAACAACAACAGCAGCATGATGTAGACTAAACGGGAGAGGAAGCAAGAAGCAAAATCTGAATTGAAAAATAAGAAACCCACCGAAAATAATATGAACCATGCTACTACTACTACTTATTATTTAACATGTATCATTCACCAGAGATATTGTTGTAAGTTGATGTATCACTTTTTTCTTTTCCTGTTGTTTACTTTCGAAAGTATATCGAGATTGGAGCAGGGTAAATACATATTATGGATGTGTTGATGCGAAGGAGATGATGAAATCAAAATGATAACCGAAATAATATAGCTTAGGTATACGATGGTAATTTTGGTCTGCGAGCTGAGTTACTGACGATGATAATGAATACATATTGCAGTGCATTGCAACAGCTATGATTTTAGCATTAATGTTACTACTGGCACAAGCCAATTTTACTACGATTTGTTTTTTAATCAAACAACCGGATAGACTGCTTGAGATAGACCTTACGGAGAAGATTGAAATGATTATAAAAATGTAGAAAGAATAATGTATTTTAAACATGTTATAAACGTGATTTTTGGGAGTTGTAATAGGAAACGTATTCAAAATTTTGCTTAATAAAAGCTGGCTGTGTAAAATGAGCTGTTGAAATGTTGAATTCAACTTGCAATTTCTTTTACAAAAAACATTGTTATTGATGATATTTACAAGAGATGAGCATGATGCACACACAGTTTATACATCAAAAACTCATTCAGAAGAATCGAAAGGAGAGAAAATGTCTGCGATATATAAAGGCGGTGTATAGAGCAACATGTATATAATCAACTCATTATTGCAATTGTAATGTATTAGAAATGAAAGAAAGTTTTGAAAAATATGATACATTGCATTGCGCTCATCCACTTAATAGTATAGTACTATTTAATACAATATACCATTTCGACAATATACGTATATGAATATTATGAATCTATTTTACTCGTTTTTTTGTCTTAAAAACTCCAAAATTGCAATATTATAACAACAGACACAACGAGAGCATACATATATTGCATTCTAAAATGACAACTGGGTATCATTAACAGCAGCGGCAGACAACACCATTTCCTCCACTTAAATACAACGAAAAGTGAGGATGACTATCACAAAATCACATCACGATCATCATCTTCCTGCTTGGTGCTTGATGCATTCTACGCCACCACTTTTCTCTGGTTTGCTACATAGTTTTTTCACTCCAACTTTTACATCGCTACTGCCACACATGATGACGATATACATAAAAGTTTGCTTGGCTTCCCGTATTTCCACTACTGCACGCCTGGCTTTAGCTTGAACTTCATTCATTCATGGTTCATCCATTCATTCATTCCTCTAGCTTCATTCCAACCAACTCATTCATAAAAACAGATATACAGTCTTTACCAGAGAGAAGCACAGGGAGCCCATAGATTCCAATCCCATGCTTTTGGTTCACAGATGCAAATGTGTGGAAAGTAAGCGTGTGTGTTGTGTATGTAATTGACTCGTGAATGAAGTAAGGAGAAACGGCTCAAGCTTTTCTGGTGCAACTTGCCATATTCATCGTACATCGTGCAAAAGATGAGGAAGCATTATCCTCAAACCGAAGATATTATGCTTTTGGGATGATGATGGTACCGCTAAATGTGTAAAATAATAAACATGAATTATAATTATTGTATGTATATGCAAGTTGAGTTGGTAAGCATTGCTTATTTTTCACTAGTACAGATATCTCATGATGGGATAACTCTTGTATTAATAATAACTTAATCCTTTCCACTTGAGATTTTCCACGTCTGCTAGTTTAACTGGTCTCAATCGTCAGTTGGCATAAGTTGACCAGTTCCGCCGACAGGAAAACTGATAACGAAGCATTAAAAGCCATCAGCATCAAAAAGTGCTGATAAATTTAATGCATGTAATGTCTACACTGCATAAAAATGTCACAGTTATGGGCAGTTGGTCGTAAATACGTATATAACCCTTCCAAGGTGAACCAAAACTATTGGATAAATTTCCCTTCCTTGACTAGCAAGAAAGATTGTAAAATGATGGAATTGCCAATTAGGTGTACATATAACAGCAAAATTTAATTTAACTATTTCAGCATAATTTTACTGTTGAAAACTATATACAACGAAAGCAAAATAACGATACAGAATATAGACATACTACATGAACGATTAACAGCTAGTTTCCAGCAATAACCTTTTAAGTATCAGTTCTCATCAACTAAAAAGTTATTTTAACGATATTTATTTACTTTAAAACATAAAAATACCTTTTAGTATAAATTAGTTACTTGAAATCACTATTCTTGATCATACATTATTATACACAGACCGAACTTTTGTATTGAAAAGTCCAACTACATGCTAGTTGTATGTTATATTCAATTTCGCATCTCCTCTACTATTCTCCACATATGTACCATTAAAATCTTTACTATACCATAATACTCATTCATACCATATTTTTTAAACTTTGAAAAACTTTATACTAAAGCACTTGCAGGGTTACGCCAACATCTCTTTCTGATTACACCACAGTATAAAAATATAAACCAAATTGTTAAAATTATCCACTAAAAAATTTCTGGAGGTAGTGGTGGTAAGATGGCTGGCAGTAGCAGTTTTATTTTATTATTGACGTAAAATTGAATGCGTCAACAGTTGACTCAAATCGCAATAAAATATCATGATTCGGCATAATCGAAATGCGAATGGAGAGAATAATTAATC
>JAANSP010000466.1:0-21244 GCA_036850745.1 Homidia socia | reverse complement strand
TAACGTTTACTCCGCTGACTTTTAATGCTAAAATAGTTTTTTATGGCCTGAAACACCTTTGGAAAAGTAAATTTCGACCTTTCCACTTCCGGTGAAAGTTATCCGGGTATGGTGTCACCAGAAACAATGAATCGTAATGGAAAATAAAGAACAGACTCTGCTGATTAAAATGACGTACATTTTTGAGCAGTTAATATAAAAAATGGCAGTTTTTTTGCGGCACCAAAATGTGTTAACTTAAAAAAACAGGCTGTAATTAGTCCATTAGTACTGGATAATTGCAAGTTTTCTGCAGACTCAAAAATGTGTTTCTTACAAATCTAAAGCAAATGCACTCTAAATATTTGAGGGTTTTTCCTTAAAAACCATAAGCAATTTTCAGCGAACTGTAAAGGGGCTTTCCCTAAATATCTGGAAGGAAATTTGGTGCAAATTCAAAAATCAAATTCTAAAGGAAATCTGCTACAAATTAAAAAAGCTACCACTAAACAACCCGAAAGAAATTACCTCAATTTTTTAACGAAAATCTCTGTGCATAAAAAAGCAACAGGGGCGACAAGAATATCATTTGCTTGCATACAGAGATTGCCAGGACTTAAACTTATGCTGATTCTCAATTTGTGCTTCCATTTTTCCTGCAAACAAATGTGCACAGTCAAAACATAATAACATTTTGTTTAAATATCTCTTCATTACATTTCATCTTTAAAACATCAATGTTTGTAGGCTCAATGTATCGACCACTGTGTATTTTTCTAAAAACCATGTTGTCGTTGTTATTAGCATTTATTTAATCACACGCGACAAGTTGATAAATTTAAATAATTAACCACAAATTATTTAATTTGTTTAACAAATAGTCATTAGAAATGGATTTTACAATATACTTATGTTTGCTAACTTAAATCTTACATTACTAAAAGCGCTACATATTTTCTAAATATTATGCTGTACTCTAAAACAAGTTGCTGTTTTTTGTACATTAAAGCAGTATCCCTTAATCACCTTAGTAGAAGGAAAATGCAATTGTTAAATAGTGAAATATGATCCTTTAGAGTAACGAATGAAATTTAAAATGACCCAGGATGTGCTAAATTTGGTATGCATAAATGACCGTTGATTATTGCAAGTTGTCTTCAAAAAAAACGTCATCACATGATGATGATGATGATGGAGCAGAGAAGCGAAGGAAGTAAAGCAGAAGAGAGCTAGCCGATAGAGTTTTGGAAAGAATGAGGGGTATGGAAAATAACATTGTTTCCTTTTCCTGTTACATAACCATGCAATTTTATAATATACTATTATTATTATTATTAATAGTCCATAGTCTATGTAACTCATTTAATTATTAATAATAATAATAATAATAATCCTGAAAATAAATATAAAAAGGAAGACGCAATAAGATAAATGTTAAATGTCTTAAAGATTTAAAGAAAAGAATACTATTGAAATTCTATTCTATGATATTCATGAGACATCTCATCTTAGATTAACACCATAATAATAAATGATGACTTTATGACTTCTACTCGATAATGTATGTAAAATATTTTTATTCTATGCAACATTGAAGCAATGTGACTAAAACCCTGCACTCGTTCTCACGCTCTGTTAAATTAATAAAATGTCCACTCAAGCAATTAGTGGCGCCAGCAATGTTGTAGCGAGCCCAAATAAGTGCGTTAAACCAAAATTTATATCAAAAAATTGCCAAGTTGGACAATAAGCAGTCAGTCGTCCTTTAAACTTTCTGTTGTCACCATATCACATCAGACACCTCAATACCACAATAAATGACATTGTGTAAATACTTGCCTACGGAACTAGAAATTTTCAAATATGTTTTCAGTCTCAGAAATGCTACAGTTAAAACAAAATCCTTCAGTCGTGAATTAAACTTTCTCTTGGCACCATATCACTTCAGTCAATTTAATACCGAAATAGAGTGACAATGTGTAATTATTCGTGTACAGCATTAGTTATTTTTTTCATCCATGTTGCAGTTGGTTGCACCGTTAACAATGATTGCAATGGCTGCGTGAGTGCTGGCTGTGAATTTATCATTAAAAAAAATCTCGATACAGCATGTGTTCGTAACTCTGATAAACTTACTAACATCAAAGTTCAAGTGCACTCGCAAACTGGATGTAAGATTGCGGAAAAACTTGTAAAAAGTAAGTCTTTATTACAATACTAAATTATTAATCCAAGCATCTGAAAAACATTGTGTACATTTTATGCGAATTCATTAAAGTTTGGCATTCAATCGTATACAATTTATTAAGGACGTGGAAACATAGCAGTGGTACATCAAGCAGTTCCAAAAAATGTTTCTTCTGCATCAAATGGACTAAACCAGTCAATATCCATGCAGTCTGTCCCTGCGGCGCTGGGCGCAAGGTTGCTCGCACATGATAAAACGATAGAAGCGAAACCCAATGCTACAACTACAAACCCAAACTTGGACCTCAACAAGAAAACTTTTGGTGTCAGACAAAAAAATAAGGTGATGGATCCATCAGTGAATGAAACTGCAACAACATTCTCAAATTCCACAACCAAGTTGCCCCAAAATTTTTCAAATGTAAACATTATGCCTGCTACTGTGGAAAAAAATCCTGGCAGACAACAACAGAATGTTACTCATCAACGAAAAAATACTACTGCATTCAGCTACACGGAATCGTGTCATCGTTGATAGTAAAAACTTTACTAACACTGCCCGCCCTTCACCGCTGCCAACAACTGTGTTGGCTGTGCCGATAAATGACACGATGGTAAATGAACACAGGGACGTACAAGTCGAATTGGATGATCACACGGAAATATTTTTTAAAATTCCGTCCATTGTCTCTTGTAACCAGGTAAAAATGCAATTTTTAAACTTCATCTTGACAGCAGAAATCAATTTTTATTCCATGTTGCGTCTCATTTTAATCAGGCCCCAGAAGACAAAATTCGGTTGCGGTATTTGGCATCGCTTTGCTCGATTGCAAAGCTAAGCCAGCGTTTTGGAATGGATAATTTTTCAAATTATGACCAGTCATGGCTAAGGGCTAATAGAGCTTTGGCATTTCGAAGCACATGTATATTGATGCATAGACACCATAAGAAATGTCGTACCACAGAAGAACCACCAAAGCAATTTATATACAGCAGTGGTTTATATTAAGGCCCGATGTCACCCTTGTTTAACAAAGTTGGGTTTCAAAAAAGCTGTGGATACAAGGTAAATTTATGATAGTTATGCCTCTGCTGAATACATGTCAAATCTGTTCATTTAATGATAACCTATAGAAACTTGTAATGGCAGTCTACTTTTATACTACAAATCCTATAAAGTATTTAATTTAATTTGTTTAGGATAGCAAGGAAGGTATTTTAGAACGATTGGCCAGAACAATCTGTTACAGTGGAGGGTTGTTCATGGAATTACGAAAAATGCATGCAATCAGACTGAACGTTTATGATGATGCTTTTGGACGCTCAAATCCAGCATACCGGCATTTTACGAAATGTAACATTTTATTTTATAAGCGATATTTTTGCTATAATAAGCGAAACCAAGATGCACTCATGTTCAGGTATGTGTGAAATAAAAAATGTTATGAAAAGCTTATTTTATAGTACTAACATTTATTTTATTTACGGTTGATAAAACCTTAACAATAATGACATATTTGGTTAATCATTTGTATTGATACTTATCAACAATTACTTAAAATTTAACCCACATGGACAAGAAATGGCTTATTGTAATGTAAAATTTTAATTCTAATCAAATATAGTAATATATATTGTGAACATGTTTTGCCACTCGGATTTTCAAAATTAAATTTAAAACTTGCTTATCTACGCAATACAAATACTACTATTATTGCTACACATACATTTTTTTGCATTTGTTCAATTTTTGGCCTAACGGTACGAAAAATGTGTAAATGTAATTAAAATTATTATTATAAATAAAAGTAGTGTTATATATTGTAAAAATGTTTTGCTACTCGGATTTTCAAAATTAAATTTAAAACTTGCTTATTTACGGAATACAAATACTACTATTATTGCTACACATGCATTTTTTTCATTTGTTCAATTTTTGACCTAGCGGTACGAAAAATGGGTAAATGTAATTAAAATTAATATTATAAATAAAAGTAGTGTTATATATTGTAAACATGTTTTGCTACTCGGATTTTCAAAATTAAATTTAAAACTTGTTTATTTACAGGTTACAAATAAGGAAATTTCTTTGCTTTTGTTTACCTTGCATGTACATCGTTGCTGTAACATCCATATTTCTTCCAGATATCAATCATTCGGAAATGCAAATGTGCAATTGCTGCTCCAGCGTGGTACGGAGGTTTGTTATAATTGCTTGTAAGCTTCAGTATTCTCTCGCCAAAAAGGATGAAAAAGTCCCAATCAAAGTCTGTATTTTTTGAAATCTCTCTCAGATCAAAAGAACAAACTAATGTTAGATATGTGCACAGAGCACTGTTGAAATACTTAGCAGTTTTCAAAACTGTTCGTTGTGATATAAATTCAATTGTCCCAATATAAAATTCCATGAAGGATCTTTCACTGACGTAAGAAGGTATATAAAATTGTTGTTTAACAGTTTGACGAATATCTTCTCGTGTGCAAGAGCTTTCACCGTCACTTATTTCAGAATCGTCTATTCCAGATTCGTCTGTTTCCTCCCCTGGCACATTATCAATATTTTCAGCCATTTTGGTACTGGGTGTATAACAAAACTAACAAAATTATCAAAAATTGACAAAAGTTAATTCAATTTTTATTGAATGTATCTGATAAAATTACACTATGACTTTCTGGTTACACACAGTAATCTGTAAAAACTTTAACTTGTTTACTCTTGTCGTTTCTCCGGGGGCGACTTATTTAAATATTTCAAGTTTTCCAGCAGTTGACGACAACAAGCTAATGAAATTGAACAAGTGCTCCCTTTCCAGACACTGCAATTTCCACCGTTATTATATGTACGGTAATTCGATTCTGGTATCTGTTGCCACATACGAAAGGAAATGAAACCAGCTGCTGTCAAGAATGGCTTTATACGAAAGTTGAAAATCTTTATGGCAAATTTTTCATCAAACCAGAATGTGTCTTGACCAAGATCCTCGTATTTTGTTAGTACTGTTATTTCTGGATGACGCTGCACACCATCTTCATCTAGCTTGACTTTTGACAGAATTTGCTCAAGTCGGTATATTAACGTTGGTGCCAGCAAACTAGGAAATGAGAAGTTTGATGGACTGCCTTGAATGTTCAGTTTTCGTATATAAATGTTGTCACTATCACCACCGTCAAAACGCTTTATCATTAACGAATTTTGTGTTGTTAGTACGCGGGGGGAGCTCCAAAATTCGTGAGATGTTTCTACTCGTATGCGCTTTTCAGCTGGTTTTGCAAATGAAAAGTTTCGGCCTGAGCTTTCAGATTCAGAAATGTTAACTTCGAAGTACCGAGGGTATGGACGCTTTATAGCTTGTTTTGACGTAGAATTAGCTTTTTCCTGCTTTTCTGGGGACACATTTTCGATATTATCGTGATTCTCCATGGCTAATATATTTAAGTAGTTTGATGTTCAAATGTTGGTTAAGGAATGAAGCGTCGTTTTGCCTGACATTGGAATATAAATGGTGATCGCGACGCATTCCAAAAACATTCGAGCTGTGAAAGTTGACAAACCGACATTACATTTCCAGTGCTCTTGGTCAACATGGCTAATCAAATATTAGGACTGCGCGAAATTGATAAATCGTTTGATTACAATCGAGCAAGAAAAATATATCAGAACGACATTAAATATTACAGAGACTTTTTAAAACAAGTAAAGAAGTGTAGTGTATACCATCCTTTTCCCCATGCTTTTTACGTCCGCCCACTTTCACCGTGCCAACAGAGCTGCATGCAAATAGTGCATAGAGCTATACGTGATACGTTATCTGGAGAGAACGTAGTGCTGAGCATTGTTGGAAGTGCTGGAACTGGAAAGTCAGTTCTTGTTCATGCCATTGCTGCACTTTTGTCAGAAAGAAATATAAAGTATTTCATTGCCACTCCTACTGCTCTTTCGGGTAGACAGTTTCAAGCATTTACATTTTATAGTCTGCTTGGCGTCCACGAAATTCATCAAACATTTCAGCAAAAGATAACCAGTGTAGTTCATGAAAAAGTTCGTGATAGGCTACATGATGTCGCAATAATTATTGTTGACGAGGTATATCTCGCGGGTGCACAACAAATAAATTGGCTGCTTTCTCGCATTGCACACATAAAAAATACGAATGATCCATTGCCAGTTACTTTGATAGTATTGGGGGATCCACGTCAATTGAATTGTATTGCCGACATCCCTTTATTTGAAACTCCAAATAATGAAATACACGACCAAGATATTTACAAAACTCTTCAGTTGTTTAAAGATGCGAAATATAAAGTTCAGTTAAAAGTTAATTTGAGGCAGGCATCAGACCCAAAATTTTTGGGGATTCTTGAACGCATGCATAGTGATAACACTACTGAATCAGACGTGGAAATTTTATCATCGCGTTTAGGGTCAAATTTACCTGACGACGAGCTCTTCGATTTTTTAGACTCTGACCATGTATTCAAGACTAACCAACTCGCGGACGAGTGGAACATTGTGTACTTGATGAACCATGAAATTCCTGTTAAGCTAATCAAACCGGAATTACATCCTTTTTGTGAAAAGTGTTGTTCAATGTTTCCATTCGCATATTGTGGCAAAGGTGTAAAAATTATGCTACAGAGAAATATTCTAACAGAAAAAAATTTGTGCAATGGTACAGAGTGTATAATTGAAGATATGTACTATCCGTCTGACGACAAGATCAGTCCGAATTTCATAACTGTGAAAAGTAGTTCGTACACAGGGGCAGTGTTAAGTGAAGATGGTTCCATCCCAATTTTTCCATTAGAAGAAAAAATTCGCTGCGGTCATCTTAACACATTAATCAAAGTAAAATATTTCCCAATCAAAAACTGCTATGGGAAGACAGTGTATAAGTCTCAATCTGCGACATATGACAAAATAGTAATAAATTTTCACGGTTTCTGTTTCAAGGACAAATCAATATATACTTCATTGTCGCGATGCAAAAACATTAAGAATCTTGTCATTTTTTCTCCCAAGCCATTAAAATCATATTTTTTTGTAGATGCCAGAAAATAATATAAATGTTGAATTTCCATCAGCGATTTTTAATCAAAGCCAAAGAATAATATAAAAAATATAAGTGTTTGGCAGCAAGAAAGCTAAATAATGCAGCAAGTCAAAAATGCGCAAAATTGTCTTGTAGTTCTGCCAAATGGTGTCACGATTTTGACAATTTTGAAAACTGCATTATTGATCAAAATCTTAATTTTTTTATACACCATTCGATACAAACATAAATAATGACTATTTCGATTCTATATAAAACGTTATATTTCTAGCCAGAAATACAATGCAATAATAATTACCAATAAAAAGTATGAAATTATATGAATGTATTTTTTTTCTTTTTGTCTCGGTCATATGCCAATTTTATAAAGTCGTGGGAAACATTGATGCAGTTGCGATTAGCTAGTTGAAAAGCTTGGGAAAGTGTTTGGTCAATATTTGCCTTGTATGCATCTGTTGCACATCTGCACCATGCAAATAAAAACTTGGGCTTGGTCTGTCGTGGGAAAGATAAAATCGTTTACTTGGGAATAGAAAGATGCAATATAATTTTTTTTGAAAAAAAAACAACAATAAAAGTGGCCCACCGACAAAATTCTGTCACAGTCTCATTCTTTATCTTGGAAAGTCATCATCTCTCGTCAGTTTTCTCCAGCATAGACTTTCAACTACTCTCGCTTTATTGATTTGCATCTCTAAATAACAAGTCTTAAATATTTCGGCAATAATTCTACAGCTTTATCAAAACGTTTATTAATTCACATTTGAAACATGAAAGGAGGCTGTAGTACAGTCAAAACACCCGAGAAAAAGACACAAGAGAAAAGCAGTCCTCTGCCGTACTACGGTATTGGAAAGGGAAAAGGGAAATCTTTAAAAGTCGTACCAAGCCCAAAGAAACAGTTTGTTCGCCCTTTCAGTAGCAAAGCATCCGACGACCATGAGCATGATCATCAAGGAGGTTGTTGTTTGTGTCTAGTGAAATTTGAAAAACGTGTTAGACAAAAACTTTCAAAAGATTTTCTCGAATCGCCAAACTATTTTTGTGAAATTGGTGACATATTTCAAATCGCCGCCGATGTAGCTATTAAGTGCTACCAAGCAAAAATGGAAAACATCTCCATGATTTTCGAGGAGGTTGCAAAAGCAAATGAAAACGAATAAGAAAGTTTTCTTTTCTTTTCACCATGGAATCATGTACTTTATTACTGCGCAGGACCATATCCTGTGCTGTTTCTATATTTTCGTTTGTTAAACAAAAGTTTGTAAACTGTAAAAACAAGTGTAGAGGGGATGATGATTTGACGCCAGAAGATCGCGAGCCATTGATTCGAGAAGACGACTTTTTAGAGTGAGCATTTGACTGACCAAGCAAAATTGTCATCCTCGATAGAAGCCATGGAAATTACTTCAAGCAATGGTGATACATGTGAGTATTACTGCAAGACCAATTGCATGGACATACGACATCCTCCGTCATACATACATGAACTACCAAAGATGTCATACCGGTATAACCCATCGACCACGTGTATTTCCTGCTTCAGTGAGTTTGTTGTTTCAGCAGCAGAATTAGTGTCTGAAACTTGCGTTCCACAGAAGCGGACGGTGATTGTAAGTAAAAACTTTCCATTACGTTTAAAAGCGACTTATAAGTCTCTGTTAGGGCAATTCAACTCATGTAGAAGCTTACACATATCTCAGTCAGTCTTCTGTACAAAGTGTTTTCATAATTTTTTTGAAAATATCCTTACTGTTGCAAATGAGACAGGATTAGACAAAAGAAAGCCGTTTTTAATCCACGTAGCCAATTTTTTTATTAAGACAAATGTAAAATGGGAAAAGTGCTCGTATGGATGTAGAATATAACATTGTTATTGAAAAAACTTGCTTTATAATTACAAAACTGCACAACACATACGATCATGGCAAGCAACTCTGCAGATTCCAGTAGCCCTGAGTTGACAGGTGTATCGAGTTTGATTTTGCAAATAAATTTGCTAGAAAGTAATATAGAAGAGTCAGAAAACCTTAAAAGTCTATGTAGATCAAACAACCCAAATGAGAAATGCTTTCATTGTTTTAGCTCTTTTATTCAACTTTTTTATTCGATTGTTACAAAGTGCGTTACCAGTGGGAACAGTAACAGTAGAGTTGACACAGAGCGCTTGGTGTTATTTGGCAAAAGGCTTTATGTTGATATTCACGAGTTGTACGTATATTGTCGATCCCGGCTCGGCAAACTGGATTCTGTCAATTATTGCGATATTTGCGTGGAACTTTATTTCAGATCTACAATAGCAAAAATAAAGATACTTGTTGGACAAGATTGGCAGCCACCTATCCATTTTGCTTTGATCTGTGCAGCTTTTCTTTCTAATGCTACCAAGCCTTGGGCCACTTGCCCTTGGGAATAGTACCACAAGACGACAAGAAATTGTTAATGTGTACAAATTCTCTTCAAAATATCTGATAGAAGCAGTACCATTTACCTAATACATGAAAATGCTTACTTCTTGTAAAAATATAATTAGAAAGTAAAAATTATATCATTTTAAAGGGTATTTTAAGGATCTTCATTATATTATACGTGATAAACAAGCTATATCATAATTTTAACTCAAGAAGTCCATTTAACATTTAGAAAGCAAATACGTAAGAATAAGTATAGCATATTATCATGGTACTTTATTATTATTGCAATCAAAAATGTATTTTATGGCTTGCAATTGCAGATGCTATTTCATTGTGAGTAGTGCTACTCTATTTAAAAAAAGGACATGAGAATTCGAATAATGGTTTTATATTTGGATTTTCAGCCTGTTTTATATTTTTTCCAAGAGATCTTGGTCTTTAACTTAAGTTAAAAAAATAAGTTGTAAACGTGTAAAATTAAAATGTGCTTTTTTTACGTAATTCTTCAAAGTATTTGGTCTTGCTCGTTATAAAGCTGAAAGTTATACAAATGAAATTTTCTTTTGATCTGGGAACGTTTTTTGGTCACTTAATGATTATATAAGCACATGGGAATTCGAATAAGGGTTTTACATTTGCATTTTCAGCCTGTTGTGTATTTTTTTCCAAGAGATCTTGGTTTTTAACTTTTAGATCGACTCATATGAGATAAATGTGCACTATGCAATTATTTTATATTACTGTCAACTATATTACAAGAAATTTCAGTTATAGTAGTTGGAGGCACCTTCATTCTTAAGAACGACAAGGTTTAAGGGGCTCCATGAGGTTTGGGCTTCCCAATAAATTCAGGGAGATTCCCCCTAGCTGTGAGTGCGTATAGGAATAGAGAGGGATTTGGGTCTTTGATTTTACTTGCAAGTTACGAGAAAGATATGTCTACGTAAATATTTTTTAATATGAATATGATTATATGCAATTTTACTAAATACAATTCAACGTGTAAGAACATATTATTCAACGTAAGTAGGGTGATAAAATGCTTGTAAATAAGGAAATATTGTAATATTAGATTATACTTTTGGATACTGAAAGATAGTTTGGTTTTCCAGCCACTTCAGGAAAGTTTGCACACTTAAGTATTTGGTCATGCTCAGTTTTAAGATTGTAAAACTTTTATCCAACGTATTTTATAATAATGAAGTATACTTATGTAGAATTTAAATGTGATTATTTTACGTAAATATACACGAGTCGGATAGATAAACATTTAAATATAAGTTGTTGTAACCCCATTGATGAAATAATTGTTACAAAGAACTGGATTTTCTCAACTACTGCGATATTTGCGTGGAACTTTATTTCAGATCTACAATACCAAAAATATAGATACTTGTTGGACAAGATTGGCATCCACCTATCAATTTTGCTTTGATCTTTGCATCTTTTCTTGCTAATGCTACCAAGCCGTGGGCTACTTGCCCGTGGGATTAGTACCACAAGACGTCAAGAAATTGTAAATGTGTACAAATTTTCTTCAAAATATCTGTAAAAAAAGGCTAACGCGTAAGTTAATTGAGGAATTTGTTGTTGAAGTTTTGAATTTATCATGATTTTTAAGCCAGACTGCATATTTACCAGTAGTGAGAATTACAAATTAGTAGATTTCCTTGTATAAAAATATAAATGTTTTCTATAAACTGAGTTTAAATATCTTGGGGGTACCAATAAAATTTAATCAGGCACTTGTATCTACAGGTATACATACAGTCTTTCAAATGTTAATTTTAATATTAAATAATCTTTGCTGCATACACAACTGCTGGGAGTGATATAAGATTTACATAAGAAAATCTATGTGAGGGTCCAACATTAAATTTTGTGATTATATTATATTATTTCTTTTTTTTATTCGCACATGTCAGAAGCATTACCGGTTACCTAATACATGAAAATGCTTACTTCTTGTAAAATTAAAATTTAATTAAAAAAGTAAAAGTTACATTATCATTTGTGTAATGGTACATTTTAAGGATTTTTATTAAGTTAGCTGAGATTATGTGAAAACAAAGTATATCATTGTTATTAACTAAAAGTTAATTTAGCATCTGCAAATCAAATTTGTAAAATTAAGCATAACGTGTTACCATGATACTTTCTCATAAAGGCAATCAAAAATGTATTTTATGGCTTGTAGTTGCAGATGTCGTCTCATTGTGAGTAGTGCTACACTATTTAAAAAATTTAAAATTATATCAAACGAGATTGCCCTTTGGGCAGTGAGTAGCTTTATGAAGATCATCAGGATTTGCGACTTGACCATGTAACTTTTTTAAGGGTATGTATTTCCTGCTTGTTTTAATAGCATCAGATTGGTACGTGCCGACAATGATTCTTCTGACAAATATCCACAGATTCTTTTGTAGATTTCCAAGCGTTTGGAAGATATGGCTCCGTAAATATTTTCTAATATGAATTAAGTTTACAAAAATAAGTTGTAAATATGTAAAATTAAAATGTGTTTGTTTTACGTAATTATACGCAATTTTACTAAATACAATTAAACGTGTAAGAAAATATAAATTAACGTAATCATGTTGATACAATCCTTTTTAATAAGGAAATTGGTTCCCTAATTGGGCGTGAGTATTTGTATTTTGTAAACAAAGGTATTTGGCTTGAATTGCAGTTGCAACTGTTGCAATAAGCAAGAATGAGATTCTTAGATTATGCTATTAGGGGATGCACGATAGATTGGTTTTCCAACCATTTCAGGAAGTTTGTACATTTAAATCCGGTAGGACCTTTAACTACAAAAAGCTATGTTTATTATACGTAATGACACGCAACAAGTTTTCATTTGTCATTCGAAGAATTTTGCTCATGCTCAGTTTTTAAATTTTGTTCAATCAATACAATCAATAAAGGGATCCTGGGATCTAATATTCTCAATCTCCAGATGAACGTAACTGAAATTAAATTTTCTCTTGTTTTCAAGCTTCATAAATTTGCAACGCTGATACATGCGTAAAGCTTTTATCCAATGTATTTTATAATCAAGTATACTTATGTAGAATTCAGATGTGGGTTTTCACGTAAATATGCACGATTCTTCTGATAAAATGATTGTTACAAAGAACTTATTACGTTACGAATACGTATTAATGCAAATGCATGCAAATTAAATAACATGTAAATACTTTAGTTACATGTGTCCAATTTTTGTAATATTGCCATCATTTACAAATACACAGGGTAAGCCAATGTAGGCTAGGTAGCCCCCTCTTTTTATGTAACTGTTATTCATAGATTGATAAAAGTTACATAAAAAGAGGGGGGACGCGTTAATTGGACACATAAAAAGCTAGTCATCTGTAAACATTAATTTACTATATAAAACAAATTAATGTTTACAGATGACTAGCTCAGCGCGTCTAATATTAAACTTCCAAAAATAAAACATTGAGAATGTCGCAAAATTTGCCACATTATGATGATACAAATGTTTTTTTGGAGCCCAAAATATTACTGACGAGTTCGGTTGGGCCGCATTCAAGCGGATGACGACGAAACGCGCAATAAAATATGAACATATATACCATTTCAAATCAATTTTTTGTTGGTTTGGAATGGTAATCAGTTTTAATCACTTTTATTGTCTATTTTAGATGTCTACAAAGACGTGGAGTATCAACTTTTCTACAGGTTTTTTAAAATAACGTTAGATGGGGATCCTTACTCGAGAACATGAACATGAAATACTAATTTAATCAGAATTATATTAACATGGCACATTCTAATGATTTTCATTTTTATTATTTTTAGAACTCTTCGTAAGGCTGTATCTGATACTCGTCTGGTCGCCCTCATCATCTCATTAATTAAATACTTTAAGTAAACTACTACTATTAGATATTTACAGCTTTGTATAATTAAAAATACTTATTTTATTTTCCATTATTTTAAAGAACAAATAATTAGTTTGTACTTGATATTTGAAATACTCCTCTGACAATTGCGTTATTCTAATTGATTATTTGAAATATTGAAGACAAATAACATAATTTGTTATTAGTTTATTTTGAAAATTTGCACTATTTATTATTTTTATGTTAAAATAATATACTTACATTTTAAAGGCAAACATCAGCTAAAATGTACTCAATCACATTTTTTTTTTGATTTTCTATTCATCACTTATTAACGTACATCCTAATATTTGTATTTTTGTTGATAATTTTATAAGCTGGTATTAATATAAATTATTAGCAATTTATTTTTTTATTTTTTTTTTATTTTTTTATTTTTAAGGGCGATGGCAAATGCGCTGCATTTAATTTTTTTATATATATAAAGTCTGGAGGAAGACGCACGCATAACGGTACAAAATGATATTAAACACGCAACCACAGGGTTCATTTTTCTGTTTATTTTAAATACTTTAGTAGTAAGAAATATACATTGTAATTTATATAAATTTCAAAGGTCAGTCCACAACAATCTAATTAATTTAAGGAAAGATGTTTATTTAATCTATAATAAAGATAAAATTTGCTCTTACAATAATAAATAATTAGGTCCCTAAAAGAAAATGGACCAATAATCAATAAATGTACTTGTAGCCAATCAATGATTTTTATATTATTTATGATTTGGATTTACATATTGTGAAATATGAACATTTTTCATAGTATATTTGATGCATTGATGGATTAATATCATTAAGTTTCTATAATTAAATTAGGAAACTATAATTGAAATTAAATTATTTATATTTATAAATACAATGGGGTGGCAGCGTCGCTGCATATTATATATAAATTTCAAAGGTCAGTTCACAATAAAATAAAATTAATAAAATTTACACTTACAATAAAAAATTAATTACGACCCTAAAAGAAAATGGACCATTAATCAATATACTACTAGTATTAAATCAATGATTTTATAATATTTATGATTTTGGATTTACATATTGTGAAATATGGACATTTTTTTTCATAGTATATTTGATGCATTGATAGATTAATATCATTAAGTTTCGATAATTAAATTAAGAATCTCTATAATTGAAATTAAATTATTTATATTTATAAATACAATGCGATGGCAGCGTCGCTGCATATTATTATATTTTATTTACATTTGACAATGGGGTGGCAGCTGCGCTGCTTTTCATTTTATTATATAAAGTCTTAGGAAGCTACAATGGACACGCATAACCTTACAAATGATACATAAGCGTACACATGATGACGTTTTTTTTTTTTTTTGAAGACAACTTGCAATAATCAACGGTCATTTATACATACCAAATTTAGCACATCCTGGATCATTTTAAATTTCATTCGTTACTCTAAAGGATCATATTTCACTATTTAACAATTGCATTTTCCTTCTACTCACCTTATAAATAATTCTTACGAAGTACCACATATTATATTTATTTGTTTTGATGTGATTTTCATGAAACTTTTCACCAGCGTAGACGCCTCACCTGCTTTTTGGGGTAAACCAAATAGTTGTATTTAATTCTTACAACTTAAAGTTCATAAGATATTCGCATGATATTTCGGTAATGTAATAAATTGAATTGGTTACAGTTTAGCGTCGGTGCAGCTTTTTCAAATTGCATTTCTTTCACACTTCATAATTTAATAAATTCAGACATCGCTTTTTGAAAATCTTTGTATCCGTAGATACTCTTTGTACATCCAAAACAATGGTAACAGTGCACTATGTTTCTTCTTACAGTTTCTGTAAAATTAAATGATACCCTCCCTCCTGTAATAACTAATGGTCTACATCGTCTCGGGTTGCCCTACCACAGTAAATGTAACAGATAGAGACCTATTTCTGAGTAGAGTCAAGTTTATTTTGGAGGAAAGTATGTGTGATGACCAAAAATTGATAAAGCAAATTCACGACAAAATACGTCATACAGGAATCTCTAATTTCCTAGCACATATCCTCGAGCAATGCTCTAAAAGGAACAAAACAATTGCAACTGCTAAACCAGTCAAATACACGGAGAATATAACCAATACATTTCCCGACATGCTAACAGGCTGTGCAACTGTATCTCCTAGCATTTCACTAAATTTGACGCCTACAATGTAGTTTGTCCACCATATAATTATTCCTGACTGTCTAATTCCTTCTATATTGCGCAATAATCGTAACGTTATCGGGCCTTTCAAACCAATCCCTAAAATAACGTTAAGGTATGTTTCCCTTCCAATATGAACAAATCTTGGACCGTTGTCTCGTAACTCTTTTGCATATTGAACACAACCTGATTCTGGCAAAATAACTGCTGTCTTGTCGCATCGGTTTAGTGAGTCCATCAAAATTTTCTTTTCGTTCATTTTAAATGTATTTGTCACATTGATAACTTCTGGGTTATCATCCTCCCTTAGAAAATACTCGGGTTTGCGAAAGTGCAACAAAAAATTTCTTACGTTGTCCATAAGTTCAAGAATTTGGGGATGAAGCCTAGAAAGATTCATTAATTCAGAGGCTTTCCACAGAAAATCTTCACTAATAAATTTTTGGTAGTAATATATTTCAGAATTTACTTTTATGCTATAATATTTCAATTCATTCTGATTATTTTTATTTGTAGCAATTTGAATCATAGCTGTATGCCCGTTATCCTGAAACTCCACATTGTTTCTAGAGCCACCAAAAGAATATTTAAAAAGCTCCTGTTCAGATCGGGTGTAAATTTTAAACCCATCTTTTTTCAGATGTTCCAGAGTTTCATAATACAAATATTTTCTTTGGGATATCATATTGTAAACATTTTTGTTTTTGTAAGCGTTGCTGAGAACTATCCCGACCAGAAGAAAGGAGCCAGTTACCCACCGTGTTTTTGATAAACTTGTAATATTTCCTGGAAACGGGTTTCCCTGTTCTAGAAGTGTACGCCATATTGACAGAAGGATGTCCAGTCGTTCAAAAATTAGTAGACGAAAGCATAATCTGTGCTTGGCAAGTATTAACAATCCCGTAACAAAATGAGTTAATACGAACAGACAAAGCCAAACGTTTAAGTTGTAAACGTTAATTAGCTCCTGAAACGGGAACGGGCTTTTGCCACGCTGTCCGCAGCTGATGAACCGAAATGGGTCTAACGAGCTATTAAATTCTAGAATGTATTTCGACTTGTGTTGATGTTCAAAGCTGTAGTGCATTACCCACGAGGTAGCATAGTTGAGTGAGTAAAACCTTTTAGGGTTCTCTTGCTTCTCGTATATACCATTAATGCAGCGACCTGAACTACGGAAAGCCGTAAAATTTTGCATGATTGATGACAGAATGTGGGCAAATACAAGATTCATGCGGTTATCTTTATCGGCAATTTTAAAGGTTGTTTTGGGAAATCGAATCAGTGTAGCTGATGGACTTTTGCGGCAGTAAAAGAGATGCTCGTTTAAGTGTTTATTTTGATTCACGGCAGATGATACCCATTGCAGAATATCCTCAAATTGTTGACTAGCGATATAAGTTAGCTTCTGTAAATTTAATTGTTTCCAACTTTTCGCCAAAAACCAGAGAAAGCTTACCGCAACATCGCACAAGCTGCATGTGTTCACAATAGCAATTGATGCTGCAGACGCTGAGCCCTTATTTATTTGGAAATTTATTATTGCAACCATAAATATATTCAGAAATGCTGAAGAAGCATCTTCCGTGTCATAAAACTCTAAACTATTTTCTAGGCTCGACGCTATCCAATTTGCGAGCACAGAATGTATATCGCTACCATAGCTTAAGAATGCTTCATTGCTTATGATATTTAAATTGAAGTGATAAATATTGGATGATCGAAATGGTTGGGGAACTGTCCAGTTAAACCAGAAGACACGTAGTGGTAATGGAGAATATTTTGGTGGAAAAATTTCCGTTTGTAGCTGACATTTCCATGCCTTGGATTCGAGAGTAAATGAAAAGAAATTCAACCGGACACAGTAATCAATAACCGGCTCGTATGAAGTTATTTTTAATCTAATTCCACTACTGAATTTTGACAAAGCACAATTAAAGTAATTCTTGTCTGTTGTTGCATTTGATATTTGGTTCATTCCCTTAGGAATATAAATTTTCCATGATCCAAATCCGTTGTGTTGCTTCAGCGAATATATTGCTGGGATAGGAGTTCTAATAATGATGGGATAGTTAAATTGTTTAACATCAAAGCCGTGAAAATTGTAAACCGCAGTTAAACAGTTTCGAAAAGGACTAAAAACGTCGTTAATTTCCAACGCATACTTACTACTTAAACTAATGAGGTTTGGGGAAGAAGCACTTTGAAAAAACTTGATATTTATTACGTTTTCTGGATTTATTAGTGAAACAGATTGAATAAGCGTCAAAAATACGCATAATAAACACGTAGCCGGCATAATAATATATTGACAATAACATGAATTTTTCCACTTTTAACGTTGTCTTTTGCGAATGACTTAATAAAATACGCAAAACAACAGCTAGTAACAGACAGCTCATCACCGGACTTAGCAAGCGTTCAGTTAACACCAACACCAAGTTAGACTTGAACGTTTGACATTGAAGAATTATATGACAGCTTATTCAAGGTTTTTCAACACCAACAGAGACGAGTTTCTAGTGTGCAGTTTTTGTAGTGCAGTGTAAATTTTCATCAACGAAACAAAACGGTAAGATGAGTAATATTATAATTTAAACTCGCATTTAATTGTACCACACATTTATAAAAATAAAATTTTGAGCAGTTGTGTACAAAATAGTAAAGCACTTAACTATTTTTGCTTTATATGAATACAAAACAAAAAATATATACAAATACAAAAATTACATGGTTATTGATGGAGAACGCTCGATTTCACAACCCAGTAAATTTAATTATTAAAAACAATTCAGAGTTAAGGATGTATTTGATTTTTTATATTAACAGTAAGAAGAAGAATAAAAGTTTTTTTACCACTTGTTTTGTACGTGAGTAACTAATAACTTCACAGTACTGCAGCTTTACTCCTTACTTTGGAATGAACCAAGAGCCATTTAAGTAGGTTAAAGTAGATAATATTAATTAAAATCTCTTATCAGTTACTTCTGGCCATTAAAATTTTTGTGAAAAGAAATGGGAAGTTTTCACAAATAATGTTTTGTGCAACAGCCTTCTTGGCCATTATGCCATGCATTACACGGATGGGATTTATGTTTGAAAGTTCTCCAGTATAGAGCGAGAAAAAAAGGATGGAGAGTATGCAAATGAAATAAAAAGGGTCATTCTTGTTTGAGCAGACACATATTAAATTGAAAATTTCAATAAAAAAATAAGTTGCTCTAAACCGACTGAAAATCATTTTTTGACAAAAAATCGAAATTTTTGGCAATTTTTTTTGGCAGGAAATTTTTTTTCAAAACTTTCAAAAAAGTAAGTGGGTCTAAAAATGCTTAGACAATCATTTTGAGTCATTTTAGAGTAGCTTATTTTTTCAGTTGAAAAAAAAACTTGGAAATGTTTTGGCGCCCCTCCCCCCTTATGCCGAATCCAACCTGTAATAGTCAAATTGCCATAGTTACAAAATAGCAGTGAATTTTGTTTATATACTAGAAATGAAATCCAAGATTTTATAATCTTGTATAAGGAAAAATACATGCATTTTGGAAGATTTATAACGTCGTAATTCTTCATTTTTGGGCCTAGATTTATTTTATTAGATTAAGAATAGGAACCTATCTGCAGTTACTTTGATTCTTAACTATAAACATATGACCGTAGTGTAGTTGTAGTATGAGCTAACCCCGGAACTTCAGATTTTTGTCATAAAATATAAACCAATCGTCCTTTTCAGCAACTCAAATCAAATAGATTATTTTTTAAGCTGAAGAAAAACATTACACGAAGCATAGTTGGGAATCAATCATGGTAATTGAGCAATCAAATATACATAATAATGCAAAGTAAACCTTCGGCTCTTGGGTTAAATTTTTATTTCATATGTAGGCGACTTCCATATGCCTTTTCGAACTGACTGATTTAAGTCAGATAGAACATTTTAGATAGAGATGGCAGCTAGTCAAAAACAGTTTCGACCCTTTTACATCAGGGTTTGGAACTCAAATTTGTTTTCAACGGCTAAGTTGGTGAAAAAACCATTAATGTGCATATGTATTACTGCATACCCGTTAAGTGAGCATTTTAGGTAGGGTGTGAGTCTCATTTCTTCCCATAAGACCAACATAATTTTTGACCGTCTAAATCCTTTAATAATCATGGTTTTAGATATCAATTTAATGTCGAGAATCGACATTTTCTAATCAACAGCATACATAGCAATTTATGATAATATAGTGCCACGTGTAATGTTAAAGACAAAAATACCTATATTCTTTCTTTTTCTATCTTGCTTCGCGATTATAAGTTATGTATCTAAAATTTCCAATTTTTTTTATATCGATAACTTGCTGGAATTGATATTTTCAAATCAATAGTCTGAATTACTTTTTATATAAGCATACATTTTTTCATGCGAATAACCACCGACAAACACAATTTTCTTTGTCTGTCTTGTTATATCTCAGATATATGCTTGGAATTTCCAGATAAAAATCTGTTACTAGGGCTAACTCGGGAAACAATTCCACAGAATTGTGTACGGTTGAATCAACTGTGATTTCCTTCAAAATCTTAACAATAATCATTATTACGGGTTTAACAAGATGGTTTCAAAATTTTTTAAGACGCGATTGAATTAACAAGCATGGATGTATGTAAGTACATATCGTCTACAGTTTGGTTGACTAAAATTTCCGAATTTGCGGCTTAGAAAACTGCTAAATAACTACTATACCATTCAATTAAAATAAATATTTTAAACTATTGTTCTCTAGTATATTATCGAACAACAGGTAAATCTGGAGGTAGCGATAACGTACGAAATAATTCAGTTACATGAAACAGATTGACGTTAGAAATTCTTTTTCGGTTGTTTGACTGTCGATTTTCGACCTTAGGACAATGCGAAGTCAATTAAATGTGACAATGCAGGTTCTAATTTTCATGATTTTGTGGCTAAAAACTGGTATATATCCAACTTCTGCTTTCCTAAACGCACCTATAAAACTGGATTTGCTGGACAAGCTAACAGTATTTGAAAACTGCACAATTCAACTAATTTCGAATCATATTTGTCAAGGTGCCGCACAAACACGACAAGATTTTTACCATGTCCTGCCCTTGGCAAGCCCAGTCATACTCTCAAATTTCCACTACTACCAACGCAAAGATGGCAGCTGGCTATGCAATAACATCCAAAGATACGCGCTTTCAGTTGAAAAGTCCGAATTCCTCTTCCGGGTTGCGCCATCACCTCGACGAACATGCGTTGTTCAAGTGTACATTGATCCGTTGGCGTGCAAGTTTTGGTCCGTGATCATAACTAGCAATTTGATAGCAGAAACCAAACGCAATGAGATTTTGTTCCCAAAATCATTTGGATTTGTTGCAGTTGAAACATTTGAGCAAGAGTATTTTTTAACCGATGTTAGAAGTGAGGGAAAGTATTACTGGTTCTTTGTTCATGTGCAAATACAAAGTATACAAGGACCTATGCATCATACCGT
>JAANSP010000465.1:0-21257 GCA_036850745.1 Homidia socia | reverse complement strand
GAGATGGAATAATAAGCCAATAAGTTAGAGCGAGATCATTCGCGCAGGATGCCAAAATTGATACTGTCACTTTATTGATCATATAATTTTCTTTGTCACTCATTCACACTATTGTTAAATAACCTTCAAAGTTTAAGTATGTAATAAATGAATCATAGTGTAAAAATGCTAAGGTAATGTCTAGGTATTAGGTATTTAGAAGTAATGGTAAATGTATAGATATTTATGAGTAATAGTAAATATATAGGTATATAGTATATAGTAAATAAATGTACTAGACAGACAATAAGTAAATGTACATAATATGATATTCATTGGGAATATCATTACATCTTCAGCCACAAGCAATGGAATTTTTGGTTATATTTTTTCATTTATTTTTATCCTGTAGATGTGTATAGAAATTGTCAAGAAAACGTCCGCAATAATAGAAGCATCCTGAAGCAACCCAAAAGGAATGGTCAATGTGCTAATGTGCTAATAGAAGCGGTTAAGAGGTTTCAGCCCCATTAGCAGCAATGGAATACACACGTGTTATGTATTTAAGTAATTACAGTGTCTGCATTGTTGACAAAGTATGTCATTATTTCATGATCTTCTTCTTGGCATCTGGAAAATATGGCTCAATATTATTTTTTGCTTTTAACGTGGACTCTTAAGTGTTTAAATGTATACTGATTCTGCGTTTCACTTCTGTCTCTGTCATCTTTAAAATCATTAGCATGCGTACTGTAATAAACGAAACTGCTCTTCATCTCTATATTTGGAATTTTTATTCGCTGCCTTCTCGTTTTTTATTTATGGATTTGCCTTTACGATGTAACATGTCAATGCTCAAAACTGGACGGGATGTACGAAATTTGGCAAGTTGTCAGAAAAAATATAAGCTGCTGAACTGGATAAATACCTAGATAACCTTTCCGACTTTCAAGGTTAAAGCAGACCTTTCCGAGAATCCGCACAAATTTTTAATGGCACATTACCACGCAAACAGCTTGCATTGCATGTTTCATTAAAAAACCAGCTCAAATACTTTTCATAGCCAAACACGTTTTGTTTTATTTGGCATGGTCATTTTAAGATGGTTCACTTTATAATATAATGAAATGAATATCTGAATTAAATTTATTAAGTTCATTAATTTTAATGGAACTCGTCCGCAATTCCATTTCATAATCAACTGGATATTGTACTTTGTTTGTCTGGCTGGATATTGTCGCGATGAATTGCAGTGTGAAATGTCCACAGAACTGGTTCCAAAAGTGACAGTTGCTGGTTTTCCTGTTCCCAGTCTTGCTTACATATTATGCAACGTATATTCTTGCAAATGCTTACTATGCATGCTAATATTGTCAATAATATTGTGGCTTTGGTCACCACCAAATACGAAATCTGTAAAAAGTCGCCATCCTCAACGACACATCTTGTCACATACTTGTAATTTTTCTCATATCTCTGCATTGTTCCATTTAGAACCCACATCAATGAAGACAATGCCATTGTCTGTGAACCAAGGACGAGACTAGCTAGAGTAAGCTCAATTTATTTATAAATACATTTTATGTCATCAATGTCTCCAAAAAGTTTTCCTCTCTTTTCAAAGGTTGCTTGCATAAGTGTGCAAGTGATGTCCCAACTATTTATACTGTTCTCCATTTATGATGCAGCCAAACACATGATCTCTCCTGGAGTCGATGCTTGGGCTGTTCTTTCACTTTTATCTCACTTGATTCAAATTCTCCTCGATATCATAATATTCCTCAAATTTTGGCGAGAACGAAAGCAAACGGAAATGTTTTTGAATTTGCTGCAAACTCGAGATCCAACTATTAACTACAATTCATTTTCTCATATTTCCCCAAAAGTTGTTGTCCCCATCACCTATTTTTTCCTCTTGATTGCCGGATACCTCTCAAATTATCGGCGTAATCTAGTATGGTCTGCTGCAGACAGTGTCACGGATCTCTTTACTGACAAAGAATGTTCAGTGCTCAATCAAGAAAGAAGGATCATTTCATGGATAATTTTCTGTTTTCTCTTTTTTATTCAACGGGTCGCTGTTATTTGCGAACTACTGCTATTTTCAATCTCCTTATCAATGTACCAATATATTGGATACGAGTTCCAACAGCAAGTTTACACTCAAAAAACAGTTACTAAATTGATGGAGTGTTGTATGGACATGCGGAAAGTGTTTTCAGATTTGAACACACTTTTTTCAAAAATATACTTGACTCATTATGTTTGTACATTGATTTACTACATAAGAACGTCTGTGATACTGACAAAGATGCCTTTTGGGCCGGACAAGGTATAGTCTGGTATACATTGTTGTCCATGGAATAACGTACTTCTCGGCCTGTGAAGTCTACAACATGGTAGCGTTTTCTGCCTGATGATGATGATGATGATGCAAAGTACAAATTTTGCATTTATAATTCTGATCAAGATAAGTTCACCGTTCATTCATTTAGATAAAATCTTTGGTCAAAACCTGGATTCGTCAAAAGAAAATGAGCAGGGAAATTTCCCACTTGGATTTAACCAAAATGAGTATATTGGCGACAGAAGTGGAGACTGATCCGGTGGGCATATGGCATATTTCATATGGTTTAATGGGTTCCGTAAGAGCAAAAAAATGTGATAAAAACATGACTTGTGTCGCTACGTAGTTTATCAGAAGTGGAAACTGATCCGGTGGGCATATGGCATATTTCATATGGCTTAATGGGTTCCGTAAGAGCAAAAAAATGTGATAAAAATATGACTTGTATCGCTACGTAGTTTATTTTAATTTTCTCTAATGGTCATACTTTTTAATAGTTTTTAGGACTTTTAGCAACTTTTGCTATATTTGCTGTTCAGATGCAAGCTAATGGATTACACTAATTTTTAAAACCCTTTCCCTACCATCATATAGCAATTATCGATTTATGTACATACTATGATAAATTGACAAATAAGTCATTCAAATCACACCCTAAATGTCAACAACTGGTTCAAAATTCCTTGTGTATAGACATTCGGCAATATTCTTCTAGTCCAGAGAGTATCAAGATGGAAGGCGATACGATTGCATTCAGTTCAAATGTAAAAAGAAGGTCAAATAGCACAGCTCCCCCAAACATTAAAATAGTTTCTAGAAAAAGGAAATTTCAACACGACAGGGGGGATTTTCTTCTCCTGGGAACAAATACATTTCTTTCATCGTGTCTTAAATTTTTCTCCTTTCTGTTTGTGGTCCCCTTCAATATAATTGTGAACACTGAAGATGAGCTGCCAACTCAAGTCCACTTTGTCCTGAAAAGGAAAGCGGCAAGGGTTATTTGCTTCCTTATCCACTTGTCCCAGCAAGGGTTTCTTTTAATTTTTATCAAGGATGCCCTCAAACAAATATACTTGAGAGTGGAGGCCTGGTTCACTGAAGATGAGCTGCCAACTCAAGTCCATTTTGTCCCGAAAAGGAAAGCGGCAAGGGTTATTTGCTTCCTTATCCACTTGTCCCAGCAAGGGTTTCTTTTAATTTTTATCAAGGATGCCCTCAAACAAATATACTTGAGAGTGGAGGCCTGGTCAGTTCTTGCCGTTTTGTTTCACGTTTCCGAAATGACTCTTCACGCTTTTACATGGTACACATTTACATTCCGCCAAGAAGATTTACAGAATCTTGTAAACAGATTAGAAGAGAGACAGCATCGATCAAATATTGATTCTGCAGGAACATTTGGCCGACAATCTTTCTCCCTGCTAAAAGTTTGCCATGGACCCAACGCGGTCATTGCTTGGGCATTTACATCGTTTCTCATAACGGGAATGTTATCCTCGTTTCGTCGTCACATGGTATGGTCCATAGCCATCTACCTCCTTCCTGAGAGCCTCATCAAGATGACATACGTGGCATGGATAACATATCCGTTTGCCATCATAATCTTTTTTCTTGAACGATTGGGTTGCATTGCAGAGCTGTTCATGTTGACTGGCTCCTTGTCCATGTTTGAAGTGGGTAAGCAGTTTGAAGAGCAAATGAAAGAGATGACAAGCTCACAAGGATGCATGGAAGCTCACAAGGAACTCAAGCACCTCTTCAACAACTTCAACGGGCTTTTTGCAAGAATGTTCATGAACCATTACGTTTGTACGCTGCTTACTTATGTCGGCACGCCTGCAATGCTTACNACAACTTCAACGGGCTTTTTGCAAGAATGTTCATGAACCATTACGTTTGTACGCTGCTTACTTATGTCGGCACGCCTGCAATGCTTACGAAAATGTCTGTCGGGCTTGACAAGATCTCTTATAGAGTTGTCTATATTGGGATACATGCCGTTATTTACTTCAGCTCCTGTGAAGTTCATAATCTGGTCAGCTTTGGAGTATAACTTTGAAATTCAAAAAATACCTATGGATTGTTTAACAATTTTTTTATGTTCTATCGTTTTTAGGTAAAGTCCTCTGTAATGAATTGGGTGTATGAGAGCAAGTTACGGAAAGACGTTCTTCCCACCGACATGATTAAGCTGAGTATTCTAGCAACGGAAATTCAAAATCAGCCCGTAGGAATTATGTGTAGCAACCTTTTTGTTGTCAGCTATGCACTGATGGGATCGGTAAATTGACCAGTTTCTACAATAAGTTGAAAAGCCTGATTTGTGGTCTTCCAATAACTAACTCATGGTCTGCGTGAAACTAGTTTTTAGGAGTTCTGGCAACGTATGCAATTTTTGCATGGCAGATGCAAGCTCATGGAATGACATAATTGGAGCAGTTGCACAACTTTATAATCAGCATAATCAGCAATTAACACTTTGTTTAATTAATATCATGTTTTAAATTGTTAAAGGTAAAAATATGAACTTGCTATGTAAATAAATTTTTTAAAAAGTATTAAGACTTTTAGTAAGTTTTTGAGCTGTTCCTTATTTGGCATGCCCTATCAATGCTACCTACCACCTACCAACTACCAGCTATATTCCTCTGTGAAATTAAGAGAACTCAACACTGGTAAAATTCTTACAATCCAAATAATAATAAGTATCCAATTTTTTATTTTCCATTTTTAAGGTTCTACGCTCAACGTGATGAACAATGAAAATCCAATCGTCTTTCAACGACAAAAAAACCAAAAAATACACAGTAATTAATATAATATCATATACAAATAATATAAAGTACGCTATTTTATGTATGTATGTAGTATATGTATATTATGTAATATAATGTAGTATAATTGCTTTTCCCAAGAGATAATATAATGTGGCCTCTATATGACTGCAAACTGCAAATATTTATGTATGGACAACAACACCAATTTGTAATGTTTTTATAATAAGAATTACATAATTAATAAGAATAATAACAACATCATCATCAGTTTAAAGAGTACAGCAGTAATGTAGAGCGTTACACAACGTTATTAAATTAAACAATAAGAATAAATTGTAATAAGAACATTTATTATTTAAAATATTATGGAACATTATAGCGCATCATCATCATCATTTTTATATAATGAATAATAATAATAATAAGTAATTAGACAACATTTGCATATCATACATATTATTCTTTGGAACAGAGTGATGTAGCGTGGAGATTCGCTGACAAAAATGGACATGTCCCTGTCGGTTAAAAAATTGAAAACCTTTTGGAACATGCTTATCAGCATAATCACCACGCCTATCAATCCACCCAAATGCTGGAAAAAGGTTAAATATATATTTAATAATGATTCTCAAGTAACAATAATTACTTAAAGCAAACAATAAAATTTATTGACAATTAATTATCATTTTTTAAATTTTTTAAAGCCAATGATAACACATCTAGAGGATAACAATATTTTTAGGCAAGAACAATGACATATTTTTTCTCTCTTTATTTTAGTTGACTGATTTTGTCATTGTGGAAAGAAAACAAAAAAAATAACTCAATCTAATAAATATTCTTTTCCGTATCTCAAATCTATTTTTCGTACTGACAATAATTTGCCATTATAAATCCTATGCATTTTGGTGTAAATTTCCAGTTTCATTCAACTATTAAAAAGTATTAAAAGCTTTCTTGCAACCAAAGACTAAAAAAGGTAGCAGTTTTGTGTGTTACCATTATGATAACACATCTAGAGGATAACAATAATATTTTTTAGGCAAGAACAATGACAATGACATTTTTTCTCTTGATTTGGTTGACTGATTTTGTCATTGTGGAAAGAAAACAAAAAAATAACTCAATCTAATAAATATTCTTTTCCGTATCTCACATCTATTTTTCGTACTGACAATAATTTGCCATTATAAATCCTATGTATTTTGGTGTAAATTTCCAGTTTCATTCAACTATTAAAAAGTATTAAAAGCTTTCTTGCAACCAAAGACTAAAAAAGGTAGCAGTTTTGTGTGTTACCATCATGTAGTATGTATGTATGTACGTATAACAAGTTAACATTTTTTTTCATTGGGAGAACAATTAGCAGATACAATTTACAACAACACACATCGATTTCTGACTACAGTTTCAACTGTTTATCTCTCTCTCTCTCTCTCTCGCTCTCGTCCTTGCAAACTGCTTTCACTCTCGATATTGAATTTTTTTGCATGCAACAACAAACGCTTTCAAACGCTTTCATTCACAACAACTTGAAAATCCACAAGTTGCTCTGCAAAAAGTCTTTGAAAATGTGAAAAAAACAACAACAAAGATTGTAAAACGCTTCTGGAAACTGAAGAAGAAGAAAAGAGTGAAAATGAATGAAAAAAACTGTCACTTTTTTCACAGATAAGGTTGTAGTAAAAGTAGTAGTAGTAGCATTGTATTGTTTATATAATGTGTAGCGACAAACAGGAACGAATCATTATCATCATGATCACCATACACGGCAAGATATACTGACTCATATACAAAGAGTAAAATATTTAATATGATACTGTTTTAAATATGCTCTCTATGTAATAATAATATTAATAGTAAAACTTTCATTTTTATTTAGTGGTAGTAACGGTTTCTCTTCATAATTTTTATATAGCAGTTTACTGTTCAGTACTAGAAATAGAATGATAGCGGTTGCTTTTACACATAATCTATTATAATTATGTATAAAGAGAAGAAGGTATAGATCATCAAGTCAAGTTTCAAGTAAGTAAAGTAGACAAAGAACGAAAAGGGCTGCTTTGTAAATGTTTTTTTTTGGAGGAGACCCATTTAATCCATCATCTACAAATGTATGTTATCATATTTTTTTCATTTTTTTGTATGTAATAACTGCAGTAGTAGTAAGTTACTCACTTATTACATTGGAGGTATTTATTTTTTTATACACTCACTTACGACGAGACGAGACGAACAACACTATATTAATACGTAGTTTATTTATATTTTTAATTAATTAATAATAGTTTAGTTTTTTGAGTAATGAAGACATGGTTTTCCTTTTTTCAAAGAGACAGAGTGAAAGAGAGAGAAAACAAGAACTAAAGACTTTTTTCATTTAGAAAAGTTGACCTTCTCACTGAGCTACATTGTCCGTCTGCTATACCGCTACTAATTAGACGTTGAGATAAATAAAATACCAAATTATACACTAAATTCTAAACAATAGCAATAATATTTTTTTATAATTTTATAAAGGCGACAGCAGAAGACCCATTTTCTTGCAAAGTATACAGTATAATAAAATGTTTTACGACGACGGGAAATGTTCATCAGAGATTAAATGGTTAAAAAGCAAAAGAGAAAAAAAAACTTTCACTACAGTTTTTTTATAGAAAAAAAGAAAGGATTTATCGCATTGCATCGCTGTTTTTTCTTTTTCTTCGCTTGGTTGTTACAAAAAAAATGAATCAAGAATGAGTGAATCATCAGCAGAAGATAAAAAGATGATATTACTTTTTTGTATGTAACAATGTTCTTTTACCACAATTCTATCGCTCTTAAATTCATTTTTTCCTCTCTACCTTTCCAAAAAACGGTACGGTGGTGGTAGAAGTATATGTACACGCATAAGTAAGATGTATTATATATTATGTATAATATATCTTCTATTGTTGTATGTATTTTTATGTAGTATATGCAATTTTTAACGATATATTTTAATAGTTATTTTTTTAACTAGATAGTAGAAATTGTTGTTGTATATCTGGTAAGTATATATATATATCATATATATATTGTAATTTAATATTAATTTAATAACAACAAACAGAATATATATATTATATATATTTTATATAGCTGTCAGCTAATAATAATTTTTTTTCTTTGATTCTTACTGGATTTTGTCCTTTCATAGACGAGTAGTATTTTTTTAGTTGTTGTAGTACTTGTAGTATTTTTCCTTGTTTTTTTAGCATAAGTTTAAAATGTAAAGTAATAATAGTATCATTGATAAAGAACGTGAAAAAAGTAACACATCAACGTCAACAACATCATTGTCGAAAAAACAAAAAGAGACACACACAGAAATAATAAGCAACAGTAGTAGTAGTAATAATAATTAATGGTACAACGAAACTTTTTGTATATTTTCATTCATTTCTTCTCTTTCTTCATCTTGTTCATAATTATAAGTGATCATATCATTCAAATATTTGGTATATATTATGCATGTTTCATACAACAATAATAGTAATAGGAGTACTGATAAGAATAATAATTAATTAACAAACGACCGGCATGTATGTATTTTTTGTTTTACATTGACAAGTATGTATATAGTAGTGTTGTAGTAATAATCATAATAATAATCAGTATATTATTATTATAATGTATTTAACAGTAATGTAGTAATAATAATAATTACAAATTAGTAGTAGTAATAATAGTTGTAGTAATTATGGTGTACGCCTTTCATCTTACTCTCTCGTAACATCATCACATAGCATCCAAACAAATACACTAAAAATTGATTCCATTCTCGCTTTCCAATCGTAGAAGTACAACTTACATGTCCGTCTTCATTACTTCATTTTGATGTCATCATTGTTACAAATTCTGCAATGGCAAAGTAAAAAGTAAACCATTAATTCTGGTCAGGTTTATTGCGAAAAAGCGTTTGACAATAAAAAAAACCTATATGCACTTTTGCATTTTCTTTGACTTGCCTTCATAGTTGACTTGGCCATCACCATCAATATCTGCCTCCCGGATCATTTCATCAACCTCTTCATCAGTCAATTTTTCACCGAGGTTGGTCATGACATGTCGAAGCTCGGCTGCGGAGATGAAACCGTTACCATCCTTATCGAAAACTCGGAAAGCCTCACGGATCTCTTCTTCACTATCTGTGTCTTTCATCTTTCTTGCCATCATGGTCAAGAACTCCGGGAAATCGATCGTTCCGTTACCTGAAACAAACAGAGAAGATGATAAAAAAATTAGCAAATAAGTAAATGACTTTTATTATCAGACATAAAATTGCATTGAATTGTTACCATCTGCATCGACTTCATTGATCATATCTTGAAGTTCTGCTTCAGTAGGATTCTGCCCCAGCGATCTCATGACAGTTCCCAACTCCTTGGTTGTAATTGTACCATCGCCATCCTTGTCAAAGAGGGAAAAGGCCTCTTTGAATTCTGCGATTTGTTCTTCGGTCAACTGATCGGCCTGTAAATGTTTTAAAAATAAACAAAAGTGTTTAGATGATATCCACAGGTATTCCCGCAATAGAAATAAATAAATAAGTGCGCTAACGAGAATAAAATAAACTTGAAACCGCCTGATAAATTCGAACGAATTACGTACGAATACTACTAACCATTGCGCTCGTTTTGGTGTAGTAAAAACGGTTAAAATTACTGAATTATATATAATCTGAAACAAAAACTAGTGTTGCAGAGAGAAGCGAAATATATAATGAAATCCAAAACTCTGCAGACGGAAAAGTCTGCTCGCCAAAAACAACTAAACCACTACTGAAATGAATCAAATTATAAATTTTTCTTTTTAGTTTCGCTTCTTCTTCTTCTTCTTCTTATGCCTTTGGCGGCTGCTATATTAGATAACAACAACTTCTTCCTTTCTGTTATGGTGGCGGTGATGGTGGTGACATGGAGATAGCTAGATGAAGCTGACTTACTGCATTATACCACACAGTACAAATCCCAATACTCATCCTAATGCAAATGGGCTTTTGTTAGTGTGTCGGGTTATCTTATCTAATCTTTGAAAGTAGGTACGGTGCCGTGTGAAAATCTTATAATATAATCAAACTGAATACTCACAAAATAATTAAGTTTCTACTTGCAATGACAGACAATCCCGTGTGCGCTCCCTCACTACGCAATAATGAATGAGAAAATATAAATAAATAAATAAACATTGACGTTATTGATCGTTCATCGACTTTCCATTATACACCGCACTCCATCGTGGTGCCTCGATTACGTGGGATGTGTGTAAACTAGTCAATAGTCATTTTATGCCTTCTATTTTTTGGTTGGGGATATGATAGCAATAATCCTTATGGCTTTTCAGCTTTTCCCCTATTAGCATTTCAAGGTAAGCAACAAGAAAATACTGAACTTTGGTAATTTATCTGATCTGACCGATACTGCTGGTGCTGAGCAGTGCTCATCATTGGGTTTAAAGTGATGACAGCACTGTTTGCATAAAATAAATGCACAGCATAGTTAAATAAATGCATGCCTTGATGCCTTGTGTACAATACTGTCATAATTTCATGGATTTACTTTTAAAACAAAAAATACGCACACAAAGTATTATGTACGTGTATATTTTTGTACAGAATTATTTGCCTTTCCGGTTCCTATTTTTTAACCCTGACTTAACATGAATTGTTCCAGCAATTTAAAGTTTGTAAATAAAAGTTATATGCAATTGCAACCAATCTGTCTAAACCACAATCCCAAAATGACGCAAACCCAAGCCAATAAAGTTAGTTGTATTGATTTCTTCCCAGAAAAAAATTGACCAAGTTGGCATTCAACAGTGTTGACTTGACGCATGTCCCGTGCGGCGACTTTCAATACGACGAATATTATGAAATAACCAAAAACATAATAGAAAATATACATAAAAAATATTCACAATTGTACACATATAAAAAACAGCCCGTACGCAAATGTATGTAGCATGTAAAGTATATACATGGATGGACTTGATATATGATAACTTACTGTTGTTATCTTTACGATAGCGGTGCTGCTAATAAAAACCTACATTTAAAGTTACCTACATAAAGACTAGTAGTGAATGACATTCAATATTGGGTGGTGGTGAAACAAGTACACAAAACATGATATGAACAAAAAAACACAAAAAAACGAATCAATATAATGGAGGGTACGGTACAATGTATAAAAAACAAGCAACAGGAAAACGATTTAGGAAAGGAAGTAGTAGGAGCACAATTTCATAAAATAAAATTTTCTCTTTTTAAACGTTCTCCTATTGATAATAATAACATGGGAAGAGGGTCCAGAAGGAATAGGAAAACGATTTAGGAAAGTAGTAGGAGCACAATTTCATAAAATAAAATTTTCTCTTTTTAAACGTTCTCCTATTGATAATAATAACATGGGAAGAGGGTCCAGAAGGAAAATTATTTCTATTATTTGCAAATGCTACTATATTTTATTGAAGATAGTAAAAAATTTAGCCTTTTTTAGTTCCATGTTAGTTAACTAACACTGACAAACTTTTATGTTAATGGCTGATGGGTGGTTACTGGTTAAAGGTCATTGATAAAGAAAATGGTAGTAAAGCAATTTAACCAAAACACTGCTGTAGTTTTAGGAAAACCGGAAAAATGAATAACAATGCAATTATCTCGAAGGTTTTAGGTTTATTCCCATTAATAATAAAAAAGTACACAAAAAAGGGTGACTTCCGTTGTAGGTATATCCTAAAATTTGCCCAGAAAAAAGCTAGCTAACTACAGAGCATTGTGCAATAGTGAAAGTCGATGTCAAGTTGTCGTTATTCTGTCTGTGCATAGTAAAAATAATAGCAGCAGCAGCAGCAGCAACAGTCATCTTTCCATGAAACGATGAAAATGAACACATTGTCTATAAATAAAAAAGTGGAGATGGACTGTTGTATAAATAAGAAATGCGTTTCTGTTTCGGAGAAAGTACATGATCAATTGATCAGCCTACATTTTTATAGTATTTTTGCATAAATACCTAAACAAATGTAATGTTCATGTTCATTCATCATAGTTGTTTGAAGGATGAATTAAATTTTATGATCGATCACACAAAACTACTCGCTTTCATGTGGAGATGGACTGTTGTATAAATAAGAAATGCGCTTCTGTTTCGGAGAAAGTACATGATCAATTGATCAGCCTACATTTTTATAGTATTTTTTGCATAAATACCTAAACAAATGTAATGTTCATGTTCATTCATCATAGTTGTTTGAAGGATGAATTAAATTTTATGATCGATCACACAAAACTACTCGCTTTCAATTAGCTATATATCCGCCATGTCTACCATTTAAGCCACAAGGCAATTACAACTTTCATCAAAATAAAATGCCTATACTGTACGGTAATTGTAATAATAAAAAAACAGAACGCGATAGAAAACTCGGCACACCTGTGTAAATTTTCAAGATAATAAAATATTGCATGCATGTGAAAATGACCGACCTTCGGTCTCACGCAGCCTTATTATACATCTATAACAATCAGGTAGAGCGAGAGAGGTGTATGTATTATTGTTATTATTATATATCTAAAAATTAGTCAATCTTTTGCAGTTCATTTTTAATTAAAACTTTTTATTATTGTATTTTAGTAAAAAACACTGAGGCAAAATTATTGGTAAAAAAATTAATTGAACATGCAATTATAAAAACATCCTCATTGTTCATTATCGGGAAGCATTATTAAAGATAGGAATGGAATGAAACAACATATATATTATAAACGTACATTAATTGCTGATGACTTTATTGGACAGTCCACGCAATCCAAGGAATGGTGCGCAGAAGGTCAGTCGGCGCAAAAGTGATAACACACAACACACAGTTTTTTCAATTTTTTTTTCAAAAAAAGAACACTATATATGTAGGATTTGCTCATCTATATCCTTTCCTATCTACTACCTACCTATAGTAGCTATACTATACCCATAAAATACCCATCTGAAAAAAATGCATGAAAAAAGGTTTTCACGGCTTGCAAAATTATGTGGCAGTTGTAATTTAAACATTATCTTATCAATCAATCAACCAGTGTCTGTTTTTCGACAGATTTCTTCTGCTACACCTATAGTTTAGCACATGTGCCTACACAAAACATTTTGAGTTGAATGAGTGGCAGATGAAGAACGATAATTTATTGAAAAGTGACGACAGACACAATGCGATAAGTGCGATACCGCATTTACCGCAACCTAACAGCAGCTGTATTTCAGAACCAAACGTAGCTAATATCGTAATTGTCTGCTTGATTTAGTAAAAAAAATTAAAGAATGTAGGTATTCAAAGTTTAATTAATGAATATAACCATTCGCGGATTATTGAATATTAAATGGGAAAATGAAAAATATTACATTTTTGTCTTTTATGTCAATGTCAAGTTAAACATGCTCATAAATCTCTTTTGAACTTTTTCGATTCGGATAATGCGATAAGTGCGATACCGCATTTACCGCAACCTAACAGCAGTTGTATTTCAGAACCAAACGTAGCTAATATCGTAATTGTCTGCTTGATTTAGTAAAAAAATTAAAGAATGTAGGTATTCAAAGTTTAATTAATAAACCATTCGCGGATTATTAAATATTAAATGGGAAAATGAAAAATATTACATTTTTGTCTTTCATGTCAATGTCAAGTTAAACATGCTCATTGCTCATAAATCTCTTTTGAACTTTTTCGATTCGGAACAAAACTGGAAACAAACTTCTAATCTGACGCACTCTTTTCAGGGCCGGGGTAAGACACTTGGACAGGTGACCTTGTTTGCAGCAGTGCTTGCAATCACTTTTAATTTCCCTTTCCTGATCTTGGTTAAAAACCTTGTCGTGTCGACATCTACATATTTACTTCAAATAGACAGTAACATGCTAACAATAATATCATTCAGAGAAAACTGATTTTTTACCGGAATGAGTCACATTAACATTTTATGTCATCGCATGAATGAATGAGGCTTTTCCACGAAAAAAGACATTTGTGACCTTACATACATATTCCCTTTCCTGATCTTGGTTAAAAACCTTGTCGTGTCGACATCAACAATAATCAACATTTCCTTTAAATAGTCAGTAACATGCTAACGATAATATCATTCAGAGAAAACTGATTTTTTTTAC
Source organism: Homidia socia (assembly GCA_036850745.1). Taxonomy (NCBI): domain Eukaryota; kingdom Metazoa; phylum Arthropoda; class Collembola; order Entomobryomorpha; family Entomobryidae; genus Homidia; species Homidia socia. The sequence goes on along the minus strand of JAANSP010000465.1, from coordinate 6,972 downwards.
CGGAATGAGTCACATTTTATGTCATCGCATGAATGAATGAGGCTTTTCCACGAAAAAAGACAGTTGTGACCTTATAGATGCCAAAGAAAATTTCATCATCGAATGGCTAACGGTACACTGATTGAATGTGACATTTGACTAAGACTAACAATAACGCTAGCCCATTATGTCGCAAAACAACAGTTATTATTATGTTGAAAAGTTCATAGATATAAACAGGAAAATGTCTTGTGCTTAATGGTGGTAATTAGCTTCCAACGCTAATAATCGGGTCTCTCATCTAATCATGAATTTATTCATGTCGTACTATACAATGAATTTAATGGAGCCAAGCGTGTAACCTATCCATTTGTCATCGTCCTCGTGATATGGTCGGTCTAGTTTCCATCTAATGGTCTGATTACTCACTACGGTTTTCATTTTGCTAATCTCTTTTCTAATAATTTACTGCCCATGTCGTGTGCGTGTACATTTACCTACTTGTAATCATCAAAACTAAATACTATTTTAGCTGACTAAAACGTGGATAATGGATAAGCAGTCGTTGGATTGGTTTACAAAAATACAAAACAGTGTAACAAAAAAATTTCTCCCTAGTCATCCATACACCAGAAAAGAGGAAGTTGCTGCACAGCCACTGCAAGTCAAGTTGACAGGTTCCTCAAAAACGTCTGGCTGTGTCCGGTAGAGCAGAAAAATGTTTGCAAAGTGCATAAACTACCAACGACTGATGAAATATTTGATATAGCTTGCAAGCTAGCAATTTTTTAAAAACTATTTTGATTGAATTACTAAATTTTTTTGCCAACAGCTGATGATGAGATGCCTCATTTTGATTTTTTAACAGCAACTTCTAAAATTGCAGGAGACTATGCACTACTAATTATCATAATTTATTTACTTTTCACTCTAAACTAGCTCTAAAATGTATTGTATTTAATATCTGTAGTAGTAGTAGTAGTAGTGTTTGCGCTTTAACAAATGGCACTCCTTACCATATTGATTGACGATCCGTTTAACTAAAGTTGATAAGCTGGAGGAGATAAGTGTTGTTGGTGATTTACAAACTATATTCACCACTGACCACGGAAATTGATTTCCAAATTCACTTTGCACTCCGCTGACTGACGACGACGACTTGCTTGTTGAAGACAATTATAAGGACTTCCAGATGATCTGTTTATCCGCACGTGACGAACAGTGAAGCACAAAAAAATAAATCCCAAAACAAGATGAATAATTAATAATTATTTTGATCCAACTTTTTTTTCAATACATGATGGAACAATTTTTATACAAATTTAGCAATCAATTCATGGCTTGGCTCTATTACAACTCTATCGGGAGGGGTTTTATATATACGCAATTAAATTTTGCAGGCGGTATTAAACACACCAGCTGCAGCAACAGCAACTAGAAGAAGGAAGAGCGGAAAAAAACTACAATTTTATAGGTATTTATTATTAATTTCTAAATTTCTTTTCTGCTAGCCCTACTTTTCAAAGAGAATAAACGCTTTTAAAAAACTACTACAAACAGACAACAACTTTGATTCCGTGATTCACCGGCTATTTTTAGCAATAAAAATGATTTTTAAAAACAATGTGTTAGTGAGGTAATTTTGGTTGGTAAATAAAATATGCTTCTTTCGTTTACGACGTGAACTTCACGTTACATGTATTTTGTGTGTTGCACACAAATTCTGCTCATAGGAGAATTTTTTAAAAAATTATTCCTTAAATTTTCCCCTGCATCCGCCGACTCACAATAAAAAAAAATTCGGTACTTCTTGCTGCGCTGTCTCTCTCTCTCTTGAAAACTTTCTCAACAATCTTATAATATCACTCTGATATATGCGCAAATTTATCAAAGAGATTGATTATTTATTAGTCGGTATATCTAGTAATAATTACTCAGCAGCGTAAAAAAATATAACGGGAAAATACATACAGTAGTTTTACTGGTAATAATCACTGAAGCCGTGTGTATTCCAAAAGAACTATCAAAAAGTTTTTTTTTTCGCTGTTTTATTTTTTTTCTGCAAAAGAAAAAGACGGCAAAGAGAAGAAGAGGACTACTATTTGTATTATAATAATAACAGCTCTAGTAGAGCATTGGACGACACGAACGACGACGTACAGAGAACAGAATAGAATGAATGATGTTGTATTTTGAATTGAATTGTGAGTAATAGTCAGAGTAGTGGATAAAGAGGAAAGTGAGAGAGAGAGAGAGATGATGCGGTTGATGATGAAGCAGAGAATATATACTTTTAGATAATAGAGAGATAAAAAGGAGTAGAGCAACGAGTAGTAGTAGTAGTAGTGGTCGTGTTTTTATGGTATAATGGTTTGAAAGAAAAAAAAGTATTATAATTATAATAAAAAATATTTTGTATACGAAAAACGGACTCTCGAAGAACAAGGTACGACGAACGAAGGAGGAAAATGGGGAAAATAGCTGAAGCACAAAAACGGTAGACTTATTATTGCTTGCTTGCTTGCTGCTGCTGCAGTATTATAGATAGATTGTAGTAGTAATAGTGGTGGTGGTAGTAGTAGTAAGTTGGAGGAGTCGAGATTTTTTGTCTTGTTCCTCTTCTAGAGATTTTGACTTGGACTACTGAAAAAATAAACTGAAAACTGATTTGACTACTGTTATGTACTAACTTTGTATTATTATTTTTATGCAGTTGTTGTAGTAGCTTTTGTCTTGATAGTGGTGGTGGTTCTACTGGCAAAAATTGTTATAATAACAATAATATGTAATGAGATTGTAAAATGGATAGAAATGTTTCAGTTTTTTTCGTACAGGACTCTGCTCTTTTCTTGAAATAAAAAACTAAAAAGTCGATGATGTGTAGCTTTGTTGCTGTGTACTAGAGTAATAATAATAAGAACAAGATAGGAGAAGAGAGAGAGAGATGTTGCTGTTTTGATGTGTAGTAGATAGTATTACAGATACAAGTTGTAGTAGTAGTAGAAGAGAAGTATATATATAAATGGATATATTGATTTATATATATATTATATGTATATATTTACAGAATAGAATAGAGAGAGAGAGAAGCAATAATATTAAGCTGAATAGCTTGCTCTTCTTGTTCACTTCTTCTTTGGTGATTTTTTTTCTTTTGCTTTTTTTTGTATTTTGCACTCACTGAATTTGTTAGCAGGAGGAGAGCAGGCAGGAGAAAATCTTTGGTGGTGACTGTCTCGGAGCAATGATCAAGGCGAAATAATTTCTATCCATCCAACTTGTTGTCACATAAGGGCTCCTCACACACACACAGCGCTACGGCTCTAGAACAACGGCAACTACTAGTAGTACTTTTCGTACAACATAGCATAACAGAGTCAGTGGTGGTAGTGAGAAAAGACGGAGAAGCAAAGGGAGAGGAGACGAGGAGAAGAGAGCCGAGCTTTTTAAACATTATACGTAATAATAATATGTATCCCCATACATTACATCTTTTTCTCTCTCTCAGTAGAGCTGTTCGTCATGCGAATTGTGATTCTTCGTGCTAAAAAACTACACACAAAAACATACCTATAAAATGGTGCATAGTAGTGGCAGGCAGGCAGGATAGGCGTACGCAGGGTGGCAAATATGCAAACTTGCCGACTATACTGCTACTGCTCGTGCTACAACTAGTGCTACTGTACCAAGACGAGCAAGTGGTGAGTCAGTGTATTATAAAACGTGCGAAATAATATATAAAAAGACTTTCTACATTCTAAAAAGCAGCATTATTATATGACCCATCCGATTCTCGCTATACACTTTTTGTTGGCCCGTATCCGTATCTATCCGCATAAAATATAGCATGCATGTAGTAGGCATTAGAAAGTAAATACAATTTACAATGATACATTCCACTTAGGTATATCCTCTCTTCAATGCTTGTTGGCCAACACGGACAAGAATCTGCCTGTATTTTTACACAGCACACACACACTTGCTAGGCGGAAAGCAAAATGATTTTATATTATATAAAAAAATCTTCATTTTTTCGCTATACTTATAAAAAAGTGGTGGTGGCAGTATGTAGGATGGTGGTTGATACTACGAGCAATACATACGTGTGCTGGTACACCCGTACACCTTACTTTTTTTCCTCAATTCTTTTTCAACATCTCATCCTCTTATTTCTTGAGAAAAAATACATAGAGAGTAGCTCAGCCATGACTGACCCATTTGCCTCTCCCCTGTTTTCGCTTGAACCCCTGGTCTCCCCCGTTTCTCGTTTTATGCAAAGTGAGAGAATCCTCCTTCTTCCTCTCCTGCTCGCTTTTCTATATTATTCCAGCAGCATTGCAAGGAAGAGAATTTTTTCACTGTAGCGTAATCGTACATAGTTTTTTAGTACGATTCATTCGTGCATGAGCTAACTGGCTTCTTCAGCGCTTTTTACTACTACACACTGCTATACGCCTGTGTTGCGATAGAATAACAATAATATTACTCTATTGTATAATATGTAATTGTACATTTCCTTCCTTGCCATTATTCAACTGCTTTTGCATTACAAACACACACAATACCATCATGATCATACATACTTTCATCATCATCGTCAACTCCATGCCAGCACACACTCTGCTCAACTCACATCACATTATCCCCGTTTTTCTCTAAGAATGCGTTTGTGCCACTTACCACATTTAATGGTGATCTCAACTTTGTATTTCTCAGCAGACCCGTACGTTTTACTCGTACCTACTCCGCCTGCTAGTCTGCGCAATGTATGGCAAGGAGAGAAAAGCGACGTACAGAGACAGACACACTATTTGTTCATTCACCCTTAAGGCCCTATCCCATCCCATGCATAACTCTTCTCCAGCAACAACAGAAGAGCATTTCTCTCTGTGTGTATTTCTCTCTGCTGCTTCTGCTCCTCTCTGGAAAATCCTTTCCAGCAGCAGCGTACTCGCACACACATTTTGTAGGCAAAAGTGAAAAGAAAAAAAAGTTGTTTTGTTCAAGTGGATGGAGAGGATGATGACGAGAGGGGAATAATGCAGAGCGGATAGTTGTCGTACCGGTATTCGGGGGGACCACCCAACCACGCTGATTGGTTACGACACTACCTGCAATGCGTCAATCCTTGAGTCAAGCATTACTACAAAAACGAGGAAGAGTATGTGATATCAAGCTGGCGATGATGATGATACACAAAACACGACAAGTAGTAGTGAGTGGTGGTAGTAGAGAAGTAGTAGTAGTCTTCGTTGTTGTTGTAGTGGAAAAAAAGTAAAACTGAAAATAAGAGTGCGAGAGTGGCAAAAAATGCTGAATGCACATACAAATTCATATTTTTATATAAAAATGTAATCTGCCCGATAGATATACATATAAGGCAAGTATAAGAGAACACACAGATAATAGCTAGATAGATGCATATATTTTTGTTATACACAAGTGTATTCCGTATTATTCTCTTATTGTTGTACTTGCGATTCGCGAGGTTATCATTTTTCTCATCGACGAGCAAGAAGAGCTCGTCGTCGTATGTGAATAAAAAAATCTGTACAAAAATGCGAATAAAAGTACATATAGCTAGGCATTATTATTATATATAGTCTTAGTAGTTTTTGTCGGTAGTACAATTTTCAAAGAAAAATATTTCCATATTATTAGTGAAATATATCTAGGCATGCATGTTTCTTCTTCTGTGAAAATTGCTTATATGCATATCATCATTATCGTGATTCTTATGTATGTTTGTGTGTAAAAGTGTTAATATGTGTATATATGCATGCACATCATTTTTATGCCCTTGTAAACCTGCTTCTTTGCCACTGCTTTATATAGAGTCAAAAAAGAGTATATTATCATCATTTTGATTTTGCTTACAAAACTTGCTTCCAGCAGTTCCAGCAGTTTTAGCAGCACAAACAGCTAGCTTTTAGTACAAGGCTAGGCTTTGCTCCAAGTAACATGTGAATTATAAATATGATGTGTACGCATGTGACTCTCTCTCTCTTTTTTTATGCCCTTGTAAACCTGCTTCTTTGCCACTGCTTTATATAGAGTCAAAAAAGAGTATATTATCATCATTTTGATTTTGCTTACAAAACTTGCTTCCAGCAGTTTTAGCAGAATAAACAGCTAGCTTTTAGTACAAGGCTAGGCTTTGCTCCAAGTAACATGTGAATTATAAATATGATGTGTACGCATGTGACTCTCTCTCCCTCTCTGCCTGTCTGCTACTTGTTCCATTGTTTTTCCAAAGTTTGTATAATTTTTAGTTGATCCTCTAAAAAACGTGATGTTATATGGAAATTTTATTGAGCTACTCATTATAATGACGATGATGATGATGTTCGACAAAAGCTATGCCTTTATTAGAAAAACCACAAAGCAAATAACGTAAACTTGGTTAGCGCAGCATATAAATGGTTAAAAAATGGTTGTGGAAATTGTGAGGAAAAGAAGCCTCAGGAGGGCTGCAATGCAATTTTTATTGTGTATAAACATTGGGCAAGAATTAGCTGAGAGTATAACGTACGTACGTACATTTACACACTGAGCGTATCTTCAAGAAAAAAACAATGCTGTCTACAAGAGGTATGCAAGCATGCAGGCAGACTGGTGGTAACCGGCTTCCAGAACGACATGAAGCAAGCACGCTGCTATTATTGCTGCTATTGCTTAGATAGTGAATCATGCATGATTCCGTTGTGATGATGATGATGCGAAAGCGTATAATAATCAGCGCATGGTCCATTCGAAAAAATTTCACAGTGCCCCAGTAAAATGAGGCTAGGTGGAAGTACGCAGTCGCAGATTTTGCCTTTTACATGCATCATCTTAATTAATCTTAATTGTTTACCAATGAGCTATTTCTGCAAAAAAACTTGAAACTATTACATGTCACATTATCCATTATTAATGCACCAGGGTAATAATTGTTTTACAGCAGCAACAGAGTATTAGCTCATTATGCGACAAAGCTAAAAAAAAGTCGTT
>JAANSP010000464.1:0-21261 GCA_036850745.1 Homidia socia | reverse complement strand
TCCCAAGGACTAGATAGGTCAAACTTTCTAAACTCTTGTGTAAGTTCCACAGGCTCAACAACCACACGTTTAGCTTCGTCATCATATCGTACCTGTCAAGAGACGCGTAAATTACTTTTTGGAAACAAGCGTTACTTATTGAAATGTATGCATAAAATATAATGCGAGAAGACGTACTTCTACATATCCGGATAACGGGAAGTCCTTTCTGAATGGATGACCTTCAAATCCATAATCTGTAAGGATTCGTCGGAGATCAGGATGATTGGCAAAGTAAACACCGAACATGTCCCATATTTCACGCTCGTACCAATTCGCTCCCTTATGCACTTCAACTATAGATTCAATCGGTGTTAACTCATCCGTGTATGTTTTAACACGAATCCTTGAGTTGAAGCGAAGTGACAGAAGATTGTAAATAACCTGAAAATATTTCATATTGACAATAGCAATAATTAAATCGTTTATGATTGTCCCATGTATTCTATACAAGTCGGTATTTAAATGCATACTTCAAATCTATATGGCCTCGCAGGAACATCCATTCCGGCAATGTCAGCAATATTCGTGAACTGGCATGAATGATGATCCTTCAAGAAACTTAGCACTGGGAGTTACACCCTCTGGAGCAATTAAAATTTCTAGTTCATCGCCAGTTGCCAATTGAACTTTCTGAACGTACTTGGGCAGACATTCGCCCACATAACGACCAAAATCCACCAAATTTTGCTTTTGCAAAGCATCAACAGGTTTACGAACAGCCGCTAGAAATACAAAATAAACTCTATTGGTTTATCCAACAATAATTAGCATATTAGCATGCAATTCAATAAACTCTATAATACTTTGACTCCCTCACGTCTTATTTCGGTCGTTGTTGGAGGAGAAGTGCCTCCAGGTGCTGCAGTTGAAAAGGCTTTTAGTACAGTGCTCTTTTGTCCATTTACTAGAAAAGAAAAGAAGAACGAATAAGTACCGCTTTTCAGTTGTTGCGTAATCAAAACTTTCCATTAGTAGTCTAGTGCAAATATGAGCTATATATCAACTTACCCAAAAGGTTCGTAAATCGACGGACCATTGATAACGCCATCGTACCTACAAACGGAACGCCTGTATTTTTAGAGAAATAATTAAACTCGCACTTATGCTTAACTAGAACATAAAAATGTCTTAGTTATCAGTACTGGGTGCCAGTGGGTGCACTTTTTAACAGACTTTTCGATCAAACTTTACAATATCCACCCATTCACTACTACATCTTTGAGTGTTCGAAAAACTTTACACCTTACCACATTTTGTTTGTGGGTAAATAAATTTCATCAAAACATGGAATGGCAATATTTTGCAGAGGTGTTTATACATCTACATCTGTTCTGTTCTTTTATATACGGCATATAATTACTCTGTCCTATTGTATACACCGCGCTGAAGACTCTCTTCAGTTGGGCATTGGGCTCTTTTCAGAATGCGCAACGGCATCGTGTAGTGCCAAGTGCCATTTTATAAGACATGGCTGGTGGCTGGCATGTTAATAATGAATGACGGTTCTCTTCCCCTTCATAGGCCCTTCATAGGTATTTACTTAATTAATTTTTACTCTGTCCTGTTGTATACACCGCGCTGAAGCCTCTCTTCAGTTGGGCATTGGGCTCTTTTCAGAATGCGCAACGGCATCAAAACATGGCTAGTGGTTGGCATGTTTATGAATGAATGACGGTTCTCTTCCCCCTCATAGGCCCTTCATAGGTATTTACTTAATTAATTTTAAATTAATGCAAATATGTTTACAGTGCTTGTTATGATAATAAAGGAAAGTGCGCAAAATGTTTGATAAGAATTTTTGGTTTTTATTAAGAAAACTCAAAACAAAATATGAAGTTCTCACATAGCCCCAGTATCATGCTGCGCATTTAATTTTCTGCAAAGAAAATGGTAAAAACCATGTTGTCAAAATCAAATATATCGGCTTTGGTAATGCACAAATTCTGAATTAAAATTATTGATGTGCCCTTCGCTTTGACTTATCAGGGAAATGCAATAACGCAATAAATAGTTGATGAATATGATAATAAATTGAAGGCTCATCTATGTACCTATTTCAGCATGTCGCAAGCGCTAGCCCTAATGTTTATTTTTCAGCAAAGTTAAAAACAGAGTATGAGTAGAGGCTATGTATAAGGGATATCAAGAAAAAAGATAAAGCTACTGGAGAATAGAGCAACGGGTTTTTTTTTCAATATAACTAAGCGATGCGATTGGGTTTGGTATACAAAACGTTAGTTGTGAAACTTTAACATCTCCATTCTCCCGTTATCTTTTCTCTTTCACAATTTCAATAATTATTGTCTCCAAACTGCAATATATATTTATAATGGAATGGAATAATGGATCATTAAAATAATATGACTAAGAAACGTAATGAATGACATCATGTTTAATTTACTAGTTTAGTATTACCTATGGACATGCGTATATACGGTATATGAAACTAATACTTGACATTTGCAGTCCCTAGTCCCAACTCTCTACCGTTACGATTTACAAAGATATGTCTATGTTACAGTGTGCTTCATCATGCCGGTTTCTCTTGGACAAAACTTTCTCAAAACACAATACTACTATCATAGTAATAATTTAAGACTATGTATATTCATAATTTTTTAAAGTAAACAACTTACATTTATTCAAATATGACACACATATTATGACATAATAGGATGCTGTTGAAAGAACTGCCGGTAAAAGGTAAGCTAAACTGAATTAAAGGTAAAAAGGTGATTCATAGCATCACATATCAGTCATAATTCAATTCAGGATGTGAGTAGACTCAACTTTTTCCCATTAAATCTTTATAATCTCGTAGGTATAAACTAAAACTTACTCATTCAAATAAATAGAACACCTATGTTGATTATTTCGATAAGATACGTTGATCGCATATAAAAGTTCTTATCTTTTCCAAGATAAGCATGTGTGGTGTCACAAAATAACGTTCTATTTTGCAACTTTTGCAACAAACCGTGTAAAAGCAAACAAATCCTTGATGACTTGCAACTGACGACGATATGATGACATCATTTTTTTGTATTTTGCACTTATAGTGTTGACAAGACCGGTAAAGCAATTAGTAATACCAAATTCTATTCAACTTTTGCAACAAACCGTGTAAAAGCAAATAAATCCTTGATGACTTGCAACTGACGACGATATGATGACATCATTTTTTTGTATTTTGCACTTATAGTGTTGACAAGACCGGTAAAGCAATTAGTAATACTAAATTCTATATATATTGTAGACCAATATAGAAGCAACCTCATAAACGAATTTAGCATCCAGGTCTACAAGTAAAGATAAGAATGGCTTGATGTGGAAGCTGATAAAGACTTCATTTTTGCAGTTTTAGGGCGTCATTGGTGGTGGAGCCAAAGCAAGCGTTACTTATTTTTACTAGCCTAAAAAAAGACGTCCATATTGGCTAAAAATCTCTCGGAGAAATTTCTGTATTTAAGAGTGCAATATACTTCAAAAGTTGGAAAATATTTAAAGTTTGTAGTGTCAAATTAACTAATTTTACATGTCAGTGTGAGAAGCATAATATACGATATCTACCTAATTGGGGAAACATGAGACAAATAAACATTTTCATTGCGATTGGATTGGCGTTGGTTTCAGGTAAATGGACTACTAGAATAAAATGTTACAAGTGTATTTTAATGTTCGCTTTTAATGTTGCACTTTTAACAATAATAACAACTGTGGCTGCTTTTATATAGCGTCCTTTCCCTTTGCAAGCGGTCAATATCAACAAATGTTACCAAGAAATACGGTACCGAATACGATTTCAGCATGCTATACAAATAGCACTGCGTACAACAGATTCACGCGACAACCAATGAACATTGATAATTTGATAGCAATCATTAGGAAAATTGAGGTGAAAACGAATGGACAATGGGACGCCCGTAGGATTGCTAGAACCTTAGTGAATAGGTAAAAACTATCCAAAGAAAAAGATTAATTGGTGATTGTTTCGATGAATTGTTTCAAGTTAAATTGACAAATTTTTATCTTCAATAAAATTAGGTTCATGTTTGAGGGAATGGAGTTTAATAGAAATGCAAAGCCTGAATTTCAGTATGGTCAAAAGTCGGAAGAATTGGCAAAAGAATCTATTGTAAAAGACCTTATTCCCATTCCAGTTGAAGAAATCTTTCCAGATTACATTCTTGATAATGATGAAAAGGTACAATTATTCTTGAATAACTATCTTCTTGCCTCAATATACATATTTTTTTACATAAAAAAAATTAACAAAGAAAAACTCTAAAAAGAAAGCATTTACTTTCCAATAGTGTGCATTGCACTGGATGCTTTCACATTCATTGAACGCAACGATGAGAGATGATGAGTTAACGCCAACACCATCATTTGGCTATAATCCTAATAATAATCCCGGTTTTTCAAACGGAGGAAACAACAATTTCAATAATCCTTCAAATAACAACAATGGGTATCCCAATAATAATAACCCTACTTATGGAAGTAATGGGAATCCCCAAATGGGTAATAACCGGTGGAAGCGAGAAATTAGTGAAAGTGCTCAAAATGAAGAAGCCACTAAAACTTGGAATCTGAGTAACGATACCATTCCCCAAGAAAATGTTAATAAAGATTACGATGAAAACATTAATGATGATGGGGACAAGGATGACTATGACGTAACAGCATCAAACGCCACATCCAACTCTGATACCTCGGGCAACAAGCAAAGCGTTGATGATACTGACGTTGAGCACTTGCCCGATTCTTCAGGAAGCACATCTAAATCTGCAAGACAAATGGCTGCCCAACAATTGGATTCTAGAAAGAGGACAAGACAACCACTTGAAACGGGGGTAGTTTATACCAAATGGGGCAGTATTGCTGCTGGAAGGCTTATTTCAGGTACCTACAACTCATTCATGACAAAGTTGTCAATTAAAGAGTAGCCGATTGCTAAACCACATATAAAGCATTTTAAAGCATATCCGTTGTTCCACTCTTTTTATTAGGTATTGCTGCAGGATTGGAACCAGTTACAATGAGTATAAATGGGAACAGGATGAATTATAGTCCAGATTCAAGCTATGGAGGTAATAATCCGTGGAGTGGTGGGTCAGGATTGAGTAATGGTAATCAATGGGGGTCAAACTCGGGGAGTGGAGGATCTTGGAAGAGCACCAATAATGGAGGTCAGTATCAGAATTTCAATCAGCAGCCTCCCATTAGCGTTAGCTCATCACAGAACCATTATGGTAGACAAAAGAGACAAGCCATTCTTCAAGTCCAAAACCTGCAATCTATCGAAAGTTTGTACGCAGTAACATTAGCAGGTATATTTTATTTGAAATCAATTTAAAATCTACTTTACACAAAGTTTCTAATTTTTGGTGAAAAATAGTTTGCACAATCTTTCATTATTATGATTTGTCGATTTTTAGGGGATGCTGGTCAAGCGGCTATTAAAAATGCAGTCAATGAAATGGGCGGCGCTATGCTTCCAACTGGTCGGTTTAACGACAGTGTTTGTCCGAGAGAATTTATTTTGAACTCACATTCCGACCCATCTAAAGAAGTTTACAGGGATGCCCATGCATGGACTTATTTAACCGAAGCTGAAATCCGGGGTGGAGTTGATGGTACAGAAAAGCTCTAGCTGTCCTTTACATTAAAAAAAAGTTTTTATATTGCTTGCATAATATATTTACTCAATAAATATTTCAGGAATTGTGATTGGTTCAAATATTCGAAGATGGGATCCCAGCAGTACAATGCGATTAAGTGACATTCTGAGTCAATATTACAGTGAAAGTGGTATTGCAGGCGAGCCACAATTCAGATCTTGCGATAGAAGTAGTCTTTTATCCCCATCTGTAGATGGAAACAAGTTGAAAGAGCAAACTCGATCGTTTGCTTATTTATACAACAATAGATCCAGCTCATTTTCAGAAGAGGCCATTTCCGCATCCGACGTCTTTGAAAGAATTGTAAATGAAGCATTCAATGTAATGTATCAAACGGCAAGTATGTAGCAGACACCATAACTTACGCAAAAGTATCTTTTATTGATTTGATGGGATCCCAGCAGTACAATGCGATTAAGTGACATTCTGAGTCAATATTACAGTGAAAGTGGTATTGCAGGCGAGCCACAATTCAGATCTTGTGATCGAAGCAGTCTCTTATCCCCATCTGTAGATGGAAACAAGTTGAAAGAGCAAACTCGATCTTTTGCTTATTTATACAACAATAGGTCTAGCTCATTTTCAGAAGAGGCCATTTCCGCATCCGACGTCTTTGAAAGAATTGTAAATGAAGCATTCAATGTAATGTATCAAACGGCAAGTATGTAGCAGACAGACACCATAACTTACGCAAAAGTATCTTTTATTGATTGCTTATGCAAAATATTGGGGCAAACTGATAATCATTTTGATTTGCAATTTCTGCAGGTTCTTTTAGTAGTAAAGACCAGCCTTGCACACGATCTAGTTCAGCTGGCTCCAGCTCCGACACCAATGAAAACCAAAAGATTGTCACCCCAAGGGTGAATGTCTATTCGGTTATTGACTATTCTGTAAACGATTATGAATTTGAACAGCAAAAAAGATTTTTGGGGTAAAATTTGTCCGTTTCCTGATTTCAACAAACGTAAAATAAGTGGGGATGATGAGTCACTAGTGTAATTCAAAGAAAAATGACTAATGACGATGATTTTTTGGTCTGTTTTCAGTCAACTGGCACATGAGTTGAATGTTAGTCCGCAAGGTTCACGTCTTGGTGTGGTCGACGGTTACACGGGAGATATTCTCATAAGTCCAAACTGGACCGATGTTAGTTCTGCTCTTGCGTGTAAAATTTCCAGTTTACCGCGTCGTAAGTACAAAAATTTAACTGTGATTATTCAGATTATTCAAATCAGCAGAAGTAATCACAAATTACACGTTGTATAACATTGGATTCATTGGATTCTTTTTGTATTTATGATTTAGGAGGAAATAACCAAGATTATTCAAAGGTTATGTCTGGCATAAGGCGCGATTTGGAGAGAGTTAGACAGGAGGAGCTGAGACAAAATTATACAAATCAAAATGGTATGATCATCCTATTAATGGTACAAGGAAAACGACTCGATGGGGGTCAGCGGACCGAAATTATCAGACTTAGAGATGAAATCAATAGGGATGTTTACGGAGGTTAGATATTTGCTTTTACATGTATTTTTACACGTGTGAGAAATCCTGCATGGTATAAAAAAATTACCGTGAATTTTCACAAATTCATAAAATACAAATCTTTTGTATAGATGTCACTGTCGTTGCTACATCCTCAAAACATCCCGAGTCTGATTTCGAAGGACTGAAGTTTATCAAGTTACAGCAAGGAGGACAAAACTTTTCGGATTTCGCAGATGAGTTTGCAAAAAGTCTTGTCAAAAGTGCGTGATTTTTGTTTAAAATATTTGAACACTCCATACTAGGTTTGAGGAAGCTAAAAACTAATTATTGTGCATTTTTTACAAACAGATTCGCACGGGTCATTGCGATACTTGTACTGTAATTCGTTCCGCTACAGCCAAGAAAATGAACACAAAGAGGCTACCCACTTGTTTATATCCCCTGGTTCCATTGAATATTTTAAGATTTCTCCAGAGTACTTTTTCAGTGCACGTTCTCTCATACTTCGGGTATGCATGCACATGTTTATATAAATGCAAAATATTTTATAAAAGTTTCACTGTCAAAAGTATTTCCATTGCTAAACATTTATCTAAATATTTACCAGTTTACCAGTGACAATGGAAGAGTGAGAGTTTGCTTGTCTCGAAAAGAATGGTATCCCAATTCAAACAATGTTGACTCGTCACAAGTGGAATGTAAAGAAACTTCAGGCAACTATGTGGTTCCAGGACATAACACTGTCGATGCAGAATTCAGAGATGATGTTCTACATAAACCATGTGGAAAGAATGGTAAATTGGAGGGTTGCGATCCAATCTTCATATCAATTACACCAATCTCGTTCCCAGGTCCCGGCCAACTAGGATTGGACTGCTCAGGTAGGATTTTATTTCTTGGTATTATTTTGAAAAGTTTAATGACAACACTTTACAAAAACTGGCCCATTATTTTGTGTAGTTGAAGGATGTCAGTCGTCTAACCAAGTTAAAGTAACTTTTACACATTGGGATATGAGATGCAATGGGGCAATGAGAACACTCCTCTCCTCAACTTTGGCCATCATCACCGCTGCTATAGCCTTATTGAATTGGATGAAAACATAATGAGGGAATCATTTCATTTAATTTTCATTCCCCAATTCTAAACTTTTGAGTTAGTTAGTTTAATTATTGTTTATGTAAATAAATTACCAAAGATTTTAGGTTATTCATTTTCAACAGAAATATACGTTTTATTAAATTAAGATAATAAAATACCAAGTATTATCAAGTTGGTTTTTTTGTAATATTGGCTCGGACTAGATATATATTGAAAATTATTCATTTTAACTATTTATATAGAATCTTTTAATAGCTGTGCTTAATCAAGTCATTTTTATCCACAACGAATGCGATCACATTAAAAATTCATCGGATGGCTAAATCTAAATTTAGCCAACAAGTAAAAAGTACAAAACTCTATACATTTTCATACCTATGAAATCTTTAAATACGTTAATACAAAGTCTGTAATTAAATGCGCAAGTCTGAAGTAATTAGAAGAATGCATACTACTATGAATTGAAAATATCATAAATTAAACTCCAAAGTATCCATCATCCATAGGGTAAAGGATATATATCATTTGTGTTATAGTCGTTGGGATTGCCTCCAGTAGTAATACCCTTGCGTTTATTGCCACATTGCTGAAATTTATAAAACGTTAAAAACCAATATTAATTAAAAGCCGGTTGCTCACCAGATTACCAGATTATATTTTTCATTCTACATTCTTTTGAATGTGTAGTGCAATTGTATTTTCCGTTACCTCTTGCTTCTGCTGCCAAAGTTGCATGGCTTTCTTGTACTTTTGAAATTCATGGCACCATTCTGCGTACACTTTTTGAAACTCTGGGGCTTGAGTGGGAGCTGAGCATTTTTGAATGTTGACGGTGACGTTGTAAGAGCAAAGTTGCAACGAGACATCACCATCCTCATATCTTAACTGCCATCTTCCCGCATCAGTCTCTGTTGTACTTAATATCACTAGGCCACGATCAGCGGCGAGGACGAATTTTTCGGAACTGCGAAACAATATGGCGATAATATTTTCATTAGCACATTTTCTCATCAAGTGTCAATTTAGCTTGAAACATGAAACACACTTGTGTGTAGTAGTCATAAAAATAAACCTGGAATTACCTAAACTTAACGATACGAGGCTCTGCACTATCAGCTTGTGCTGGGGAAGGAAAATGATACCACACGTATGGTTGTGCAGAGATTACGTTGGTGGAAACATGACCCGGGACGTTGACTGCACATTGCAGATATAAGCTCTGGCCCCAATTTGCCTGGATTTGTTTTGTTGGGGAACACCGGCGGCAGTTGCAAATCGTGTCGTTACCTCCTACACTCTGAAGTAGTCTGTAAAAAGAAGGCATAAAATATTAATTTCAATATGTAGTGAAAAATGAAAGTAAAAATTAATTGTGATTGTGAGTGAAACACTTGAAGAAAGTAAAACTTATGAAAATGACGGAAGGAAAACAGGGACAACCTCCTCATTAATTAGATACGTCTATATGCACATTTGATGATATTGCAATGTTTATTCACTCACCCTGGCGAGTATCGTTTGCAAAGCCCGTTTTCAGTGTCCCATCCACAGTATGGATCACGCACGCAACGAACACAGTTGTCATACCTTGCTCCACATGAGTCTGTAGGAATTTGGCGAACGCGGTAGTCTGATCCAACGTAGAGTGAAGTGAACTAGTATTTTTTAAGACAATAATGAAGCAAATTAGCGACAGTCATTCACCAGAATAACAAAATTATTATTATCTTAATTGCAGGTCTTTATTTAGAATACCTCGGCGGAAATCTCCATCGTACGAATTGGCTCGGGATATGTACCTTCTAAAACGTCAATAAGCTCTGACCTCATTCGACCATTATAATCTTTCCACTGAACTATTTTATAAATTTTTCCTTCGTCTGAAAACAAAAAAAGTATTTTTAATCAGCTCTGTCATATTGTAAATACTACAAATGCTATTTACGTAGGGGTTTCTTTAGAACTTACTGCTGGCAACAAAAAGTGCAGTGTACACTCTTGCTTGGCCTGGATTGCGTGGATTTGGAAATGGAGATTTCTTCTGCGACAACTTTGGTGAAAGTGAGATCTTGCATGTAGAACAAGGGTTTACCGTATTCTTGTTGAACTGCTTCATCCATAATAGGATGAGAACGAATGAAGTTTATTACATTGTCTGTAAAAATAATCAAAATATTTTTACACCAATTCCCAAACAGATATTTTTTTGAATCCTTTGCATGAAAAATACTGTTCTAGTTTTGTAATAAAAAACAAGAATTACCAGGCAAGGCCTGTGTATCATTGACACATTCTCCTGGTCTGGGTTGAGGCACTTTAGAAGACAAAACAGGAAGCCAAGTTGAGCTAGACGTGGCTTGTTCCTTAAATTTTCCTTTGAAAACACCTTCTATTGCGTCCAGTGTAAAGGCACATACTGCGGATCCTCGGAAGCCAGATCCGACCGTGGAAAATACTGCGTAAACTCGAGAATCGTCTCCGGGAACTTTATATACAGACTCTGTAGAGTACAGGCATATGTATATTAGCTCTAGCCATACATGTCATTTTTTAACCAAATGTGCTTCATGGGAGCAGTTTTCCTTATTTTACACTTACGAATTTCATTGAAGTAAAACGGATATTCCCCAGGAATGGAGCAATTAAGGCGTGCTTTCAGATATGTCACCCAATTATTCACTAAAATTCTATTGCGTCCAGTGTAAAGGCACATACTGCGGATCCTCGGAAGCCAGATCCGACCGTGGAAAATACTGCGTAAACTCGAGAATCGTCTCCGGGAACTTTATACACAGACTCTGTACCGTACATGCATAACCAAACATATATTAGCTTTAAGCTGTCATTTTTTCAACAAAATGTGCTGCATGGGAGCAGTTTTCCTCATTTTTACACTTACGAATTTCATTGAAGTAAAACGGATATTCCCCAGGAATGGAGCAATTAAGGCGTGCTTTCAGATATGTCACCCAATTATTCACTAAAATGTTCTTGCCTCCCCTATCCTTTTTACAGACGCGAGCAACACGAGAAAAAATATTCTTGCCACAGTTCATGTACTCTATGGCTGGCTCACGAAAGAAAAAGTATACGTATTCACCAATATCAAACGATCCCACAAAGTTTGGCTCTGGAAGAAATGACAAGGAAATGTACTTAGTAATAGGGAAGATGACACTATTTTCTAACAAAAATAAACATGTCCAGCAGCAGTGGCTATTCTTATTACGTAAACGTTTTATTGTGTGAAAACTTACTGTCAAGCCACATGGAATCATATTTCAAGGTTCTCTTAAAGTTATGTCGCTTCTCATGTGTCGACACATTGTACAAATCTGTTCGAAAGATGACTGTATCTGCTTTCGTAAACTCGGCTGTTGTTCCACTGAAAAATTTTTCATATTGAAAATTCATTACTTTTAAGAAAATACTGTTCTATGATAGAACTTCTATCTGCCAACGGTTATGATGCAAAATTTGTGTACTTATGTACTGTACTAGTTAGTATGTTTTTATCATAAATAGTTTTACAGTTTAAATAAGCCACATGGAATCATATTTCAAGGTTCTCTTAAAGTTATGTCGCTTCTCATGTGTCGACACATTGTACAAATCTGTTCGAAAGATGACTGTATCTGCTTTCGTAAATTCGGCTGTTGTTCCACTGAAAAATTTTTCATATTGAAAATTCATTACTTAGAAAATATTGTTCTAACGACGGTTATGATGCAAGGTTTGTGTACTTGTTTGCATTTCCTCATCTTAAATAGTTAGTTTTACAGTTTAAATCATACCTGTATAGTCCTGGAAGGTTATCTGGATTTCCATGTTCAACCCAAACTGCTGTAGAGTTATCATTTGGGTCGTAGGGGCATCTAGCAACACCTTCTCCAATCCCAGGTACATGCGTCTGCCTTGGCAATGGAGTGAGATTCCACTGCAAATGAGAGTTTTATATAAACATTTGAAACATTGAAAAGTGCCCTTTATAAATTAAAGTAACAAAGGTATGCGACTCATGCTGGATCACTTACATTAATGACCAAGTCTTTTGGGTTGTGGGCATTGGGTCGTAGGGGCATCTAGCAACACCTTCTCCAATCCCAGGTACATGCGTCTGTCTTGGCAATGGAGTAAGATTCCACTGCAAATGAGAGTTTTATATAAACATTTGAAACATTGAAAAGTGCCCTTTATAAATTAAAGTAACAAAGATATGCGACTCATGCTGGATCACTTACATTAATGACCAAGTCTTTTGGGTTGTGGGCATTTGTCCCACAAACATACAGTCTACTGCCATCTCCCATTCCTTGAATTACTCTAATATGATTGCGGCAGTCGAAATCCTATAAATTAAACATCGTTTGTTGTTTAAACTAATTTTAACCATTAAATACTAACATTTTAGTACATAAACCGTACAGCAAATCACCTCAGACTTTCCTTTCGAAACGCAACTTGCTGGACCAGTGGGGTTAAGTATCATCGCATCCCTCTGCAACCCAAGACGAAGACATTTTAAATACTATATTTTTTAAGCGCGTATAATTGCTGCCTCTGGTCAAAAACGTTTTTATAGACAGACATACCTTACAGTCCATTCGACTAATATCGCTCAGGTTGACCTTAAATACTCGGTCCCTAAAATTAAATAAAAACCACAACTGCAAAACATTTCTTTAGATAGAGGACGATTGAAGTTTATAGAAAGGTCATTTTAATTTCCATTAATAGACGTCGATTAGTCCTCAATGTGGGAAGGAAACATATTTGAATACATATAGGAAAAGTAAAATTTGTGTGTATTTATTTCATGTGCAGTCTTCCCATAGGAGGCAAAAACCATGCTCAGAGGTCCAATTAAGAAAAAATTTCTTTTATCGCATTTCAATGTATAAATCCGATCATTATACATAATTAGTCACAATCCAGAAGAAAATGGTGCGAAAATGAAAAAATGATGCGAGTGTGTATTATTAGCTCATATCACGGTTTCACTTTCATTGGAAATAGATTCTTTAGGATTATCTGTTCTAAAATTTTGGTGTAAACTACCTGCTTTCGGTATAAAATTAATTGATTTCTCACTATAATTAACGAGAAACAATAATATAATCTACTTTAATATGATCATGACTCATGAACATTCCTTGTATACTGTATGCGAGTCCTAAGCTGGCTAAACTAACAAGTCTAACAACCACACACTATTGTCACTTGTCAGTGGCTAAAACACGCCAATTCCACACATGGAACATGACAATGAACGACAACTCCAAGAAGACTAAGCGATTGCTAAACTGATAAGCACGTTCAGTGTTTTACTTGAAACATGAACATTGAAAATTTTGTATCATCAGCGCTTTTAGAAAAGCATTTTGCCACTTGTCAATTCTATATGATATCGCCTACATGGGTTTACGCGTGTACTATAAAAAGAAAGCAAAAATAACTTACATAGCACCGATGTAAAGGACTTCTCGATTGGCATCTTGGTGGAATGTTCTGTAGTACCTTTTTCCACATGAAAATTCGCGTACGGTTTCTTGGAAAGAAAACAAGGAGATTTGAACATAAGTATAAAATATTTTTTTCTTGAATAAGCACAGCTCAGGTTGCATACATTCCACCATTTCCACTTTATATCATCAATCGAATCGTGATTGATAACGCTTTATGTGTTATCGTGAAAATAATGTGGGCATACTTACCAACTGAACGAACAGAAAATTCATCTGCAGCTGCGGAGGACGATACGTTAAGTAAAACTACTGTACAAATTATTACTAAAAATCCGCTAAACATGTTCATGATGCTTCTTCTCCTGTGACTTTTGTATGAAACTGAACTATCATTTTCACTACAGTTCCCTACGCAGGGAAAGTTCAATTTGCGACAACACATTTTAATACTAGAGTTCTCCGTAATCATTGTTGATTTGAATGTATTACTGCGCTTGTCACGCTTCCTCTTCGAGGAACATGATGATAAATCCTTGGCTAGTAAATCCATTTATCTTTCTCTGATGATGGATTTCCTCCAATTCGTTATTAGTTTTGTTTAGAAACTTTACACACAGAGACAGGCGCTTTTATCAGCCCATCAACTTTAGCAACGACTGCACTGACTAGACAGTCATAAACTCGGAAAATTTACTTGAATAATTCTTTTATCATTTTCTCAACTTATAACTTATCATTTTTTGGAACATTTGTAAGACATTTTATGTAGTCTATGAAAGTTGAGAGTTGGAATGGAAAAACGCGATGATGCTTACACTTTTTTCGTACACTTTTCTTTTCAACATTTTTTCTCTTTCCACACTTTTTAGTTGATCGTTTCTAGAAAGGAAAAAGATCTTTTGTTGCTGTATTTTTAGCGTGATGTAATAACAGCAAAAAATTTTAACGATGAAGATAAGATCATAACATTATTATTATTCAGAAAATCATTTAGCTGCTGCTACTAAACTACAAACTAAGTAATCTTTATGAACACACTTTGTCACGCAGTCACCACCACTCGTTGTCAGCAGCACAGACATCTCAAGTTACATTCTCACAGTTTTGCAATAGGTCATGGTGTCGTCGTCGTCTCTTCGTCGTACGTGTTAATATTTGATGAGCACAGCAAATCATGGTGCTGACATGCCATAATATTAATAACAGCACACACTTATTTTTTAAAACAAAGTGATTAATATTTTGTTTGCTCAACAAGAAAAAAAATCACAACTAAACTTTTCAACACCACCAACACGTTTCTCTCTTTTTGTCAGAGGAGAAAACCAGGTCTTGACAAAAACAAGACAACACTAAAAAGTGAAGTGCAAAAGAAAAAGCATGAGTCAAAACTTAACACTGTTGTTCCCCCTTTTTGCATATTAGCACTGCCACCACCTCTTCTGCTGCCACACGTAAAAAGAACGCGACGGAAGGAAACTTCACGTTTGAGTGACAAGAGTTTTTTATGCTCCGCTTCTTATTTGTACACGCAGAACTGCAAAGACAGGCTTCATGATGATGATGGCATAATACATGTGTAAAGAATTTTTTGAGTAAATTGGTAAAGTCGTCGTAAAACAAGATAAGCCACGACAAAGAACTTATTTATTGTACAAAAAGGTAATAATGCTTAATCGTTTACCGTGCACAGACACACCGTTCTTTTTTTCATGCGCACCTTTTTCAAGAAATCTTAAAATAAATACGTGTGACTCATTCATTATGTGTAGGCATGCATATATGTATGGAAATGCGTTACTTGAAATATTTTGTGCTTATTATTGTGCACACATGTACATTTTTCAGTACAACAGAAGACTATTAGTCGGGACAGATAGCGGATATAATCACATTAAAATATATATTTACACAGTCAACTAATCCATGTGTGTTTTTTCTCTTTCACAGAGTTTAAAATGTAAATTGAGAAATATGATTGTTTAGCTAGATGTATTTAAACAGCAGAGCCACTGATGACTAATCAGTTAAAACTGATTTGCTTAAGATTTGTTCACATTTTTTTCACATGCTGATTATTAAATAGTATTTTTTCATCTTGGGGAAAACAACATGCTTGATTGTCCTTCTGTCAGTCTAAAACTACCCCGGTGTTAACTTATAAACTGCAGCACAGCATATTTCTGCCTGCACCACCGCACTGTTTCACGACCAACAAACAACTGACTCAAGAACAAGTATCTGAAGGGAAACTAATGTCAAAGCAGAGGGGTGCTTTTATGTTCATACATATAACATGATCTTCATGCTCTTCTTCTTCTTCTTTTTAACTTATAAACAGCAGCAGCATATTTCTGCCTGCACCACCGCACTGTTTCACGACCAACAAACAACTGACTCAAGAACAAGTATCTGAAGGGAAACTAATGTCAAAGCAGAGGGGTGCTTTTATGTTCATGCATATAACATGATCTTCATGCTCTTCTTCTTCTTTGCTGCTGTTGCTTCTATTTTCTAGACCAGAGCATAGAGGAAAAATGTTTCAATTCAAAATAATATGCTGTATGCTGTATAGTTCAAACTACACGGTTATGTGTGATCCTTTGCTCATGTAATAATGCTTTTTTCTTTCCTTTTATTCTCTCTTGGAGTAAGGAAAACACATACAATGTATCATTGATCATGAATCATGTAATACCTATTTTACCACTACCGATGATATTATGCTGCTGCTGCTGTTGAATACCGTCTTCGTACCTCTTTGTTCCATCAACTCTGCCTGGCCAGGTATCCGAACCGAACATGAATGCATGTATAATAATAATATGAAATGTTGAATTTTTCTCAAAAGAATTCTTAATTCACTCATGGCTTTAATGGTCACTGAAAAATGATGATGATGTAAAGTACATGAAGAAGAACAAGAGCAGCACCCGAATAAGCAATGTTTTTAAGCATTCAAGCAAGGCAAGTATACACCATGATGATGCTTTCAACATAATCTTTTTACCTTGAAGAACAATATAAACCTGTATGAAAAAAGTCCAACATTATTGTTATCTTCTTCTTTTTTTCTTATTCCCATCCCCATACTCATCATGATGATGATGACGATGATAGTTTTTAAGACACTGGGTATTTTTCAGTTTTGCTGAGAAACAAAACGTACCAGTCTGCTCCAGTGAAGCAACGTACGTGGAACAATCAACAGGAGCAGCAGCATCACATTCAAGCAGCAGGAGTATCAGGTCTTGTTCCTCCACTATATTTTTCTCAATTGTAGTCAATCCTCCCCATTGTTTTAGAAGGGAGAAGAAGAGAGAGAGAGACGGCGACTGACTTGGCTGGACTGAACCAACAACGAAAAAAGACAGCAGAAGAGAGCTGCATGAGCCATAGGAAGAAAATGGTCTTGTGGAGCAGCAGTAGTGCAGCAATAATGGCACCAATGCAATATAATGGTAACAAACAACAGAAGGTTACTGGAATTCCACTTCGTGTATATTATTATTATTATTATTACCAGCTTAAAAAGTAAATGAAACGCTTTATTATTATTCCACCTCTTCGTGCATGTGTGAACCTTCAAATCACACATAATGGCTTTATTCATTTCATGACTGACGATGAGTACCATGAGCAGTCAGAAAAAGCTGTAACAAGAAACAACTGCAACACGCAGTAGTGCTACCATTATAATATATCAAGAAAAAAATATTACATATAGAGATATAAAATAATATATAATGCATATTATTCATGTACCTTTTAATAACATAATATTAGAGAGAGAGAGAGAAGAGAGATAATAACACAAGCAACCAAAAAAAGTCTTCTTTTCTTTTTAGCTCATTTTTCTTCATTTTTTTCTAATATTTTTATGTATCATCTTATCGTCATCAGCCCCGTCGTCACACAAGAATAAAGTTTTTTGAACAAGCTATATTTTGTGCATTTCATTCGTAACAGCAGCAAAAATACATCAAGTCGTTTAAAAAAAGTACTCATCGCAGCGAGCAGCAGTAGAGTGCGCAGTATTTTCCCCGGCTTAAATGCCAAGTTCCTTTCCCTACTAGGTATATAATATAAATGTCTTAATCATCTTTTTTTCTCCGTATCCTTTTCCTTATTAAAACTGTGTACAGCCTGCTACTAACTAGCGTTTTTATTACTGACAAGCTGAAGAGAACCAATATTCTTTACTGTGCAATTATCCAGAAAAAACTATTTGCATTCATCCTGTACCACCTTAATGCAATGCATCAATTTGACTGACTTTTCTTGTACTTGCAGTTGTAATAATAAATTGGAGAGGTGGTATACATATCAGTAGATGTTGTGCATTCATTTTTTATTGCAACTGTTATGACAAAAGAGTCTAATTTTTTATCTACTGAATAAATTGCCATCTTATATAAGAAATGTATAATATGAAGATGTACATTTTATGCTTATTTGGTAAATGTAGACAGAGAGAGAGAGCAACAGAGTATTCTACGGGTATGTCTAGGTGTGTAATCTGAATGTGTAATCGCGTCAAATTTCAGAGTATCCACTACCATCATAATCATCATCATCATCAGAGCATCACTATCTATCACCATTGAAGAAAATATAAAGCTCCAATTAAGGGTTCAGAATCACGAAGGAAAATGGAATGACTCTGGCATGGCAGTGTTGTAGCTGTTATTACCCCAACACGTAAAAAGAGCTATTACTCTGCAGATAGATTAGTATATGGTTATCTGCATACATGCCTATATGCATAATATGCATATTTATATTGATATGCATGTTTTTTTTGTTGCGGTGGTGGTGTGATGATGGTTGATGAAGACATCAAAAAGTTAAGAAATTTATTCAAGAAAGGCTAAATTGCCGAGAGGGTTCATACACCGACCGACTAGAATGAGAAGAGAAAAAAGGAGCTACTTTGCCCTCCCAATAAAACAAAAAGCAAACGTACTTGCTCTTTGCTGCTCTTCAATAATAATAGCAATAATAACAACACCACTACTACTACCAGCACCACCACCACCACTGGTTTTTTGTTATAAAAAATTGGCAAATAATGCTTTATGCATTGTTTCATGTAATAATCATGTACGGCAAAATAAATCGTTGAGCAGTAATAATTTTCACGCACTTCCATTCCTTCTTCATTTCTGCCTGCGCTGCATACCTGGCTCTTTTGTTGGCTTTTCACTCTATCGTTTTGTATAGACAGATACCTAAGTAGATGGGTAGGTACGGTGTATGTATATTAAACTAACTACTTTCTTGCATGTTTTTTCTGTGTATTTAATGCATTTTGCATACATTATTATTATCCTTACATAACACTTTATTATTACGTACAATGGTTGTTTTGTGATGATGACCATGATGCGACGAGATGAGCTGCTTGTTTCACATCATCATCAACAGAAAGCATTAGAATAAATGCAGTTGTTGTAATAATAAAAAATTATTTACCTACTTGCAGAAAGGCAAGTAGAGAAGATGAGTAAAAATAATAATGTAAAGGGAATAAAAATTTATGAGTTATGATGAGATGCCAGAATATCCATTGAAAGCAACACAAACAACTCAACAAACTGATTCTTCAGCAAAGTTAAACAACACCAAAAGAATTCAGAGTCAATGCCGCTTCATCAATCACCATTTTTTCCATGCTGCATATTTATGCATACAACATTTGCTGCATCTTTTGCCCTGTAATCAGAGGATACGATGAAAAAAAATCGCGTTTATCTGTCGAATATTTTGCCGTGTTGTTGTTGTTGTGTCTGAAGATGCCTGTGATGATGACGATGATGATATGATATGAATGTGTGTTGTGTCTTGTAAAATTACACTTATAATATTGTTGTTTTAGAGCTTGTAAAAAGATGAAAAATGTGGAAGAGGAGGAACATAAAAGAAGAGATCTATACAACAGCAAGCGTATAGTTTTAGAAGAAAGAAAATAAATTGTTATCTATATATGTATACCTAATAATTTACAATGTAGACAAAATGTTCACGATTGATCACGATATGTGATGAGCACTACAACAATGTACTGGCAAGTTTTTTTGCATATTTTTTAAAAATACAGAATAAAAAGCAACAATAATAGCAACAACGACAGCAACAAAAGCAACAATTTTGAAGCAAGAAGGGAAAATCGTCGTTTTGAAACAGGTACTACTATTATACCATGAATGCAAACACATTTTTATGTTTGTATACCCAAGTGGGCATACAAAATGCTGCACTTTGCAAAAAAGTGTGTGTAGTTTGTTGGTGGGATGATGATAATGATTAGTTTTTAGGTTGGTGGTGGTGGTGGTGATACGACTTGCTTCTTGGGCAGACTTTGCCGTGTAATAATAATAATCTTGGAAAGAATAACTGACACTTTTTAATATCCTACTTAACATGTGTACATACATTCATGCCTTTTCTTCATCATTGAATGATGAAGAAGGCAAGATGAGGAAAGGATAAAAAATGCAAACGAAAATGTTGAAGACAAACTCAAAAAAATTTCAAAAGCTCGAATCATCTTCATCTTACACTCTATCTCTCTTCAGCATCAACAATTTCAACGTGGATTGGCAAAAACTAAACCGTTGAATTTTGCCGAGTATTACCTTCTTTGATTTTCTTCTTGTTTTTTGACAGGTTCATATGCATATTACCACCAAATAAAAAGCCGTGAGATGTTTATAGCGTATAAGTATAAAGATATAGAGTATGTACGTTTTTTTACCTGAATTCATACAAAATGACGGACGAGATGATCCAGTATTTTGCATGTCCTCATAAATATACAAGATAACATTATGTGTATTATTAAGTCATATAAGAAAATATCATGACGGTGATGCGATCTTGATGATATAGTGGTGGTGTGTGTGCACCATCCTATTTAGAAGATATTAAAAAATACTCTGTCTATGATATCGAGTCGAATAAATGCACATAAATGTTTATCTATGTATATTATGTTTATATCGTGTGTTGTTGTATATAGAGGAATTTTTTTACGTGTGGGTAAAATATGGGATAGGTATAACAAGCTTGTTTTATTGGCAGAGCATCAGCCACTTTTCATCAGGGAGGAACTGGCCCGACTTGTTTCCTCCGAGAGAGAGAGAGAAGAGCTGAGAAGCGAGTCAGAAAAGAAAATGAACAGGCAATATAGAGTACAACAGACAGATAGAGAGAGAAAAAGAAGAGATTCACGAACGAATATATTATTGGACAGATTACTTATTGCTGTAGATTAAGTCATAATATTTTCTCTTGGTCTCTCTGTGCGTGTGTCTACATTACCCACAAAATGCCTTGGCATTAGAAGAAAAAAAATGATTGAAGAGAAAGAGCTGCGGGGAACGGCAAGTAAAAGAATTGCCGCGGCTGCTGCTGCTGCAGACAGTATTGCAGGCTGCGATTGCAGCGTAAATGTTCTTTCAAACAGAAAAAAA